>JAXQQM020066858.1:0-66039 GCA_034641835.2 Pinus albicaulis
GTGATTTCGTACATACGATGCACAAACACACTAACACATCGGTCATCTTAGTTTCTTGTAGCAGGACTATCTTAGGTTTGTATCTTCCTATTTTCTCTTTAAGGGAGCAGATCTTCCCTGGGCTGTTGAAGCCCCTGATATTCCATGATATGATCTTCATTGAGAAGGATGGAAGGATCTAGGAAAATAATTTGTTAGTTGTCCCATTTGCCCAAAGTTCATCCAATAGTAATACCAGCTTCTCAAATTAACCCTTTCATGGATTTCCTTCCCTTCTTTGCTTCTTTACGGGTCCCCCTGGATCCAAGGGCAAGGGTCATGGCTCTTGCTCTCTTTACCCACCCCATCAGAATCTGAATCCATGTGGCAGTTGGTGACCATTGAGTAAAAGACAAAGTGGGATAGTTGATTACTTGGGATTTCTTTGATGTCTACCTTGCTCCAACTCTTGAACATCTCCAACATATTTTTTTCCTTTATTACAAGTATGTTTTGTTTCTCCTCCGCTTCCAGTATTCGGCTTGTGTTGAGCAGAACCTGTTGTACTCGTCGATATTCCTCGGTATGTTATAGAATTTTTCTCTTGGTGGCCATATTTTCTCCCCAGACTATGAGTTGTTTTTCTACCTCCATGGATTGTGGTATTTCCCTTAATGATGATGGCGCCTCTTGTGCATGTACCAGGGCTGAAGTTTTTGATGCTAGGACCGCGAAAGGGTTGCTAGAGCTAGGGGGTTGTAGCGAGATAGGAGTCTGATGGGTCTAATTGGGCCTATATTGGGGAGCCTACCGATTCCCAGAGCGTGTTTTTTGGTTTTTCGGCTGAGGGTAGTTGGGAAGGGTGTGCCTATCATGCACTTGCTAAAAACCATTTCCATCTCAAAATTGGGATGAAAATTTGACTTCTTCTGCGAGGGTAAGTGGACAATCTCGGTAGAGGTGGCCATACTCATGAGATCTTCTGCATTTGAATGAGACGTGCTCATAATCGAGCAGTTGGATCAAGGTAGAGTCATGGCATATAAACTCTATAGATTCAGGAAGGGGTTATGAGATATTCATGTGGACATAGATCCTGACATATGCAGTGTGACACCATCGCTTTGTGATCTCAGATAGCTTGACAAATTGGCCAATAGAGTTGCTAATCCATTCAAGGATATCTGGTTCCCAGAAATCGTCCAACAATGAATATAATCGAACTTAGACTGATGCAGCTGCGAATTCTTCCTTCTCCGAGTTATAGAATTCTTCCTAGTATCGAGGGGAGAGGCCCACACTGTCCATGAAATATTGTCCATTCTCGAAGATTTGCTTTCTACCTTTGAGATCTTCAAAGATGACAGTGAAGAATCCTTTGGCTCAAATACGCAGCTAAAACTACCCCCAAGGAGCCCATTTGTGTTGGATCTAGACCAATATGTCTTGCTCCTTGGGCCAAATCCCTAGGAATTTACATATAAATATGTGACCCTTCATGTACTGTCGAGGCATTCTCTAGCCGGTTGTTTGGAATGACAAATTTCATATTGATTGTTGCCTTTGGTAGGTAGAAGCTGCGACCTTCTTTAGCTTCCCATTGCGCCCCCATCACTGGGGTTTGAGTAGTGGCTTCAGTTCCCATCGATCAATTGCTTGGGTGGCCCTAGACAAATGGGGTGCAGTTCACGACATATTTGAAGGTCGACGACCCTTGACGCCGTAGCGAGGGGCCAATCAATGGTTGTATCAGTCTCCCGGTCGTATAGTGATGAGGATCTATTGCATGAGCATATGATTCAGAGAATGCAGGGTTTGGAGGATGTCGACATTGTTAGAGAATTTAGAGAATTCGATCTGAGCTAAATCCTAGCAGAGCAAAAACAAAACCAAGTATATATTTTAATTTAAACCCTATTTTATTAAAATTTAACCAAATATTTTATTTTTTCTATTTAAAAAAATACTTTTGAAGTTTAAAAGAAATATTAACCAAAATAATTGAAAATATGCCATAAATAAAGATGCACAAAGACATTGAAAACAAAAAAATCTTTTATTTTTTATATTTTAAAGAAAATTCTTACTAAAAAAGAAAAGAAAAAATCTGAAATGTTAACAAAAAATTATTGATTTTCTCAACATTCACAATGTACTAAATATGTCATAAATGGAGATCCCGAATAATGTATGATATAACAACAAGGTTTCATTTTTTTCATTGCACCGAGAGGTGCTCTACAACCCAATATAGGGGAGATGTGTAGAGGCATAATATAAGAAAGATAATATGGCAACATTTTTTAAATATCTGCTCAGTATGATGAATTTACATTTATTTATATGTTATTTTATCCATTTTTTTAATGTAAAGACTTCTTTAAATTATAGGGGGATGGTATTTATGTGAATATTTTCAGGGATTTTGTTTTTGGATTAAAAAATCACTACACTATTTAAAAATTATGCATGAATATTGGAAGCATATCTATAAATTAGGGCATAAAATATGTGATGTAGCTATCCACATGACATTGTATTATGCAAATGCTACAATAAGATCTCCAAGTTATGGTCTAATCTAAACTAAAATTGGTCAAAGACGAATGGGTTGATAGAGTCCCTTACCTTGGCAGGGTACAAATAATGATTTTGTAACCATATTTAAAGTCAATTAATAAGCATATAAAAACCTAATACTTACAATAAACTTACAATATACCAAGATTCTTCACCATGCATATTCACCCCCACTTTAAGATGGATATTATTAACATATAAATAGGTTTATTCTGCAATGTTATGGGTCAATACCATGGTTTATCACTACCACATGCCCAAAAACCATTAATCATTTCACAATCAAAATATTTATAATATATCTAAACCTTCTACCTTCACTACTACTAAAAATATTTTATGGATATTCGATAGAGATTAAATCAAAATTTTAATAAAATTAAAAAATGAGAATACGTTTATACATAAAGAGGTAAAATTCATATAAGACAAACATATATCCATCTTAACCATATGGGAAGAGGGATCAAATATCTTTTTACGTCAAAATAATTTTGCACCTCAATATATTTGATCCCTCTTGGTGTTTGGTAGATCAGGATTAACATATATCTAAATTGGCTTTAACTTTTTATTCAAAAATTATGTTGAGAAAATCTAAGTTTTCTAAAATAATAGTGTGTTTTGGAGTTTTGAAACATTCAATTCTTTTTATTGAATACTTCACTCATCATCACATACAAAAGTGCCTACTGAAAGAAAAATAAAAATAAAAATAGTTTATATTCATATTTCTTAAATAAAATATAACAATTTTTAAATATATATTTTATTGAAAATTTATATAATTTATTAAAATTTTAATATAACTATTATAATTTATATATAAATAAAAATAAAATCCAAAAATCCAAAAATTCTTTATTACCAAATTAAAAAAAAACAAATGAAAAATAACTAGAACAACCATATAAGCACAAAAACACTTATTTCATAATACATATCACTTATTGAAATTAAAAATAATTGTAAAAATTAACTAAATTATAACTTTATTTTATATTATTATGATTATTAATTATAAAAGAAACTAATATATAAGTTAAACATATTTACATTTTAAAAAATATGTACCATGATTTTTAACTATGAAGATTCACTCTCACTATATTCTCACTATATTATGGATATTATTACCTATATATAAGTTTTGTTACAATACCATAGTTTATCAATACGACATTATCCAAAAACCATAATTCATTTCATTTTAGAGTTGTTCATATGACATTTTATATTATATTATTATGATTTTTAATTATAAAAGAAACTTTTATATATATATATATATATATATATATATATAAAAAAACATATAACAAGATTTTTAACCATGAAAATTTACTCTCACTATATTATCAATACAACAATATACAAATACCTATTCATATGACATCTCTTTTAATTAATTAGTTTAATTTAATTAATATTTTTTTTATCAATCTAAACTCACTACTATTATTATTATATATATATAAAATTAAACTTTATCATTTACCTAATAACTATTAATAATTAAATTAAAATATTATTTAAAAAATAAATAAAAATATCCACTTAATAACAACTATTAAGTAACCACTCCATAGTATACAACTCCTCCATATTATTAGTTGAGCATTTTGTCGGAGAATTCCATCGAATGATTCTTTAAAAAGCCCAAGTCTCTTCAACGTGTTGACCTTTGACCATTTGTTATACTATTAAACTTCTAAAATATATTTATTAGGCCTCCTTACAAAAAGGAATAAATTATATGGTGAAACATATAAACTTGGGAACATTTTTTAATTTTTTAATCTCTATTGCCTTTAGTAAAAAAAAAGAATGTTGGTTATTTCAAAGTTCAAAATCTTGGAAGGAAGGGAAAATTATATCCATCCTACCTCTATATATTATTCCAATTATTGAAATATGAGAATGGGCTATATATACTTTACTGCAAATTCAAATCATTAAATGCAAATATGATATAGTGTAATTTCAAATGAGTTAAAAAGTTTATATATATATATATATATATATATGAGTTAAAAGAGTTGGCAAATTTAATTTGTCACAAATTCAACCTGCCAAATGAATTATTTTTTCAATTGAATAATTTGTTTTAAATTTGTATGATTTAAAAAATATATAAACATTTGTATATTTAATGAGTTTAAAGGTGTGCAAATTTACAGACTTGTAATGAATTAATTTTTTAATATAATAATTATTTTTATAGTTATTTTAAATTTGGATGATTTAAATTTTAATAAATTAAAAGTGTGGAAAATAAAATATTATATTAATATTTTTATTTATTAAATAAAATTATATTATATATATTTTTAGTTTAATTAATAAATGTTTTATTTTTTTTCAAAATTGTGATTTTTTTTTTATTACTTAAAATAGGTTTTTAAGGTATAGATGGATTTAGTGCATTGAAAATTGTTTGAGGCATTTTGCAAACAACACTATTCAAATTTTTTATATTAATTGGCTTTAGTTTTTGGTAGATTTTGTAAAATCTCGTATGAATTATTAAAAATCATAAATTTAATTATTAGACAGAGAATTTAGGAGGATGCTGAGGATATTAGACACAATTTGTTCTATACTTCAGCTCTTGTTGAGGGAGAAAAATCTTGTCACCATGTATGCATTAAGGACTACAAAGTCGTTGCTAAAGTTGATCACTTCTACCATAAGAAGTTGAGGGAGGCAATTGATATTGAAAGACATGCTAAGAATCTCAAAGAAATGATTTTTTTTTCATGTGATGGTTCTCTTGGTGCGTCTTGGCTTGGATTTTTCTCTTTTCTCTATTATTCTTAGTTTCTTTAATGTTTTTATTATATATAATAAAACAATAAATAATATTGAATAAACATTTAAATATAAATAAAAATTTTACCTTATTTTATTTTATTATTAAAACATAATCGTGAGGATGAACTACATTAAATGGTTTCAAACTTTGACCAAATTCTAATGATGTGATTAATCCTAAAGACATTCATCTACATTATGAATCACAAAAATCTTAGATAAAAAATGTAACCTATTTAATTTGGAAAATTTTCAAATGCAACGAAGTTTTTCAAAAGACTTATTTATACAAAAAAAAAATACATTTTAAATATAAAAAAATCACAATTTCTCTTAAAGTTATATCTCATTACATAGAAAAGTGCCCAAAATATCATTTTATCTACCAATTAAACTATATCATAAAAAAACCTAAAAAATTAACCCAAAAGAACACTTAAAAAAACAAAAATATCTCTTTACACCATTCTAAAATCTTAACCTACAAATAATTGAATTTCCAATTTCCCAACCTTCACAATGAGCTAAATAGGCCATAAATAGAGATCCGACTGTATTTCCAATTTCCCAACCTTCACAATGAACTAAATAGGCCATAAATAGAGATCCGCAATGATATATCTCGCAACAAACACTGAAACAAAAAAACCTGTGTCTTACTGAATTTAAAAAAAATATCTTAACAAAAAAATAATTGAAATTTTCTAACATTCACAATGCAATAAATATGTCATAAATAGAGATCCGCAATGATGTATGGCAACAAACAGCGACGACAAAATAAAGACTTTGTCGCAAGAAAAGACAAAACTGATTTTGCCACTGTAATCACGAAATCTCTGTTGATGCCCTGTGTCATGGTCGTCCCACAATGACCGGTTCAGCCATCTTTGATTTCTAGTGCCTGCCTTTATTTAGCTATTTCTACAAGCTTATTTGTTTCGAGGCGCGAGGATGCCACGTAACTGGTTCTGTCCCATTAAACCTAATTTGGGCAGTTATAATACGCAGAAGGTTCAGGATGCATCAAGGAGCAATAATGGATGGACACATGCATTTATTTTATGCGGAATTTTCTGTGGTGGAGTTCAAGTCAATGGATTCTGTTGTGAACAGTTGGAATGAAAGCCACGGAACTCTACTATATGTCAAGTACATAAGCTCCACATGTAATATGGGTTCTTTAGGTAGAACCCTCAGAGAGAACGGACTCGAAGGGAATTTGGTGATACGGATGAATGGATAAATGGCGGGAGACTCCCGTGATAGGATGGTGGTAGTAGTGGAAGATGCAGAGACAGCCAGAACGGCTCTGGAATGGGCAATCGAGAATATTATCAGAAGTGGCGACATCATCACACTTTTGTATGTTTTCCAGTCCTCTGAAACTGGTTCAGGATCATCAGGTTTGTAATTTCAAGTTATATTTACATATTACAAACTATTGCTATAGTTGGTATTCATATGAATGGTTGGTTCTCTCCTTTCCTTGTATTTGTGGGACAGATTGTGGGTGCTTGTGTGATAATCAGTTGGGATTGGGACAGGTGGTGTGGGTGCTTGTGTGATAATAAATGGGGATTGGGACAGGTGGTGTGGGTTTTTGTGTGATGATCAATGAGGTCTGATAAATAGCATATTAGTTTCTCATACATTAGGTTTGGCATCTTTGTTTTTGCTACTTTAAGTTTTTACTACTTTGAAATTTCCATGGATTACTTTTCCTTCTCCTCTCTTTGAAACCCTCTCATCAAAATTAGGCCAAATTTCATTGCAGGTGGTTCCCTTTCTGTTCAGGAAATTAGTTAATCATCGCAATTTTTTAGTTAATCATAGCAATTTTTGTAACCTGTTGGGGTGGGTGCAACCTATTAGCTTTGTCTGTGTGGAAATTAGCAGAGGCCCATATAAACTTCGATCTGATAATTTCAAAGATGCATATCTCTATAAAACCCTCTGATTAAAAATAAGGCCAAATTTTCTATTGCAGGCGGTTCCCTTTCTGTTCAGGAAATTAGTTCATCATTGCAACTTTTGTAACATGTTGGGGTGGGGGCAGCCTATTAGCTTTGCCTGTGTGAAAATTAGCAGAGACCCATATAAACTTCGATCTGATAATCTCGAAGATGCATATCTCTATGAAACCCTCATTAAAAGTAGGCCAAATTTTATATTGCAGGTGGTTCCATTTGTGTTCAGGAAATTAGTTCACCATAGCAACCTTTGTAACCTGTTGGGGTGGTGCAAACCGATCAACTTTGCCTGTCTGGAATTAGCAGAGTCCTATATGATCTGATAATCTCGAAGATTCATATCTCTAGTTTACACAAATGCAGGATGTTTCAAATATTGGAACTCGTATCATACCCGGGTTTAGAGGGGCTTTTGGTAATGTTTTGATTTGGTGGGAAATCTTGATTGGTTAAGGTTTATATGTGGGTTGCAGTGATACCCACATAAGTTAGTGGTATCCACAAATCAGCAATCTTTTTTTATTACTTGCTTTGCACAACAGAGTGCTCAATATCAGACCCGGCCTTAGATGGGTCCGTGTTAGTGTCTTGATTCAATTGATAATCTGATTGGTTAAGCATAGATCAGTGTAGACGAGCCTGTGCTAGTGTTTTTATTTGCTGTAGTCCACTTGTTATATGTTTTGGAGCTTTTTTTGGTATATTTTCCAGTTGAATTTGTTCAGCATCTGGTAGGAATTTGTTGGAATCACAAGTTTGAGTTGTGAACTCTTTACAATTCAAGTATTCCGAGGTTTTTTCAGGGTGTTGAATCCATATGTGCAGTTAAAAAGCATTTTAAACAACAAAATATCATCATTTAATATAAACCGGTCCTTTAATTCCTGCCAAAAATTCCAAAACTTATAATATTTAGACAATGCATTGATCAGCCTCCTTGGGAAAAGATTTACATGTCAGATGATGGAAAATAGATTTTTTTGTCAAAGGATGAAGAATAAGCCATAATACAGAAAATATAGGACTAGAAAATGGATCAGGACATGAATGACCAAAGGAAAATAAGTGAACAATAAAAGTATTAGGAAGAATAACGCAGAACATTCATAAGGGCGATAAACATTGAGAAATTGTCATTTGGAAGGATGCCAAACCAATGTAAAAGATAAAAACGAGAAAGATGGAGAGGTGAGACAGTAGTGACCAACGATATAATAAATAACATATATGTCAAATGAGATCACAAATGTGTGAGGAAATGGATTCTTCTTGGAGCAGAAAACTTGTATTTGGTTACTAAATCTGTCTGTCTGATTTATGATGAAATTGTAATTTCACTAAAAAGTCTATGAAATTCACAGTCAGACCAATGCAGTCCCATTCATGTCTAATCGATCCATAAGTCTGACTACATTAAGATCATCTGTGAATTTGGACATCATAAAATAGTCATTGTTTTCCGATGCAAGAATATTTGTTCAACCTCGTAAGTATAGATACCTGATTCAACACAATCTCTATAAGAGTACATTGCTTTGTCAGACGCATCTGTAGAAAAAATTGGATGACTCAGTTCAGCTGGGGAAAAGGTTTCTAATATCAATTTTCATTTTTTGAATGGATGATTTCAGATCAAAGTTCAAAAGCACTATGGCAAATAACTTCATTTTTAATAAACTAAGGCATTAAAACTTCACTTTATCTGTAGACACTAACTATTTTGATTGTCTAATTCAAGATCCAAGAACAATGTCAACATGTGGTCAAATGAAAAGTTGTTGGAATTGCTAGCTACATTTTCACTTCCATCCTAGCTAGCCCTAAGCTTGTTAGATGCACTATCAAAACCAGGCCAACTTATAATTAAATTGTAATTTCATATAAATAAGAAATGATAAAATAGCTTGTTACATGCACTATCAAAACCAGGCCAAATTTCAAGTGCCAACTGACAATTAATTGTAACTGCATATAAAATAAATTTAGTTTTGATGAGATATATGGGTTTACTTTCATATGTGCCTATCCAGTGTTTCGTGTCCTCTAGTTTCTGATACAAGTGGCGCTTTTGTATGTCAGCAGGTCAAAAGAATAAACAAAATTCAAATATAACAAAAACAAGTCGAAGACTGTTACGGCTGAAAGGCTATCATTTAGCTCTTTCTTTCAAAGATCTTTGTGACCGGGTTCCAGAGGTGAGGGATTAAACGCCTCCTACTTTGTGAATTCAAATTCTGTAAGAAGGTATAGTGCTATATAGATGTATGCAATTTTTTTAGTTGCTAGTTTGTTTGTGACTCACTGTGCTTGCTTTTGGCTAAAAACTGTGACTTAGTGGCATCTAAGTTATCAAAATCATCTGGGGATTGTTTTTGGCCTCGGCCACACCAACCTTCAAAATGACTGGATATTTTGTACCATGAATTTCAAACAAGTGACCTTCACACAAAAAGAAGTGCCTTAACAGAACACCTTGTCACCAACTGTTCTACATCTCGTGAGTTTGATATATAATATATTTACTCTTATAGATGCCCAAGTATGGCTTTTCTAATGTAATGTATGATGGTCTTCTTTAGTCCAACCATTTTTTTTTAAGTTGAAATGCTTAGTATGATCCCAGCAAATGGCAACTGTTTAATTTTAGATATAAAAATGTTGTAGATGTGTCTCACAAGCTACAAAAGAAACTCCCTTCAGTTATGTAGCCACGATGGAGTATCTTTTTCCGTCAAAGTCATCCAGGAAATGCACTTAGCTCCATCCACAAGAAATGCCCCCTGCATAGGCATGCTAACGCAGAATGAAATTTTCGTTTGTGATACCAACTTCCTGCTAACCAGGCAAGCCAGATTGACAAGAAAACCGATAATTTTCAGAAAAGGCAGTAAGCTTACAGTTACTCAGAATTTGACTCTGGGTCAGATTCCAATTGCTTATCCTTGTGTTTATTAGTAGATATATCTTGTCTTCTGTTGGAAATATTCATCCGATTTATGCTTCTATAAATGCATAGATTCTTCTGTCCACCAGTTGCAGTTCAACCCAGAATTGAGGATAATCTAGCTCACTAAACATGTTAAGTAGCTGGGAACTTTACACTCCAATAATCCACCCAACACATCCATGAAAATGTGTCTTTCCTTCCATTTTCAACAGGGTTCCCAATCTTGACTGGATTATTCGGTCTTATCAATATTTGGCATCTGCCGATGACTGATTTATAATCTTGCATAACTCTCAGTCCTGGTGTGGTTCATGACCAGTGACTTAGTCAAGGTTCACGTCAATCTACTGTTTTACAGAATATTGATATTGATAGGAATCATGAGACATATATTTAATTTGCAAATATTGTTGCTTTCAAAAAATGTTATCCTACAATATTTTCATCAAATCCTTCTTTACGCGGTATAATTGCATTTGCTTACTCTGGTGGATTTTATTTGCTCTGGAATCGGAATGCCATTTTGGTGGTCATCATGCATTAACTCTTCTCGCAGGCTAGAGTAGAGATAGTCGTGACAGAGGGTGATGAAGGGCCAACTATAGTTTCTCTCGTCAAGAAAATTGGAGCATCTGCATTAATTTTGGGGCTGCGTAGTCAGAGTTTTCTCTCGAGGTATGTAGTTGTTTTAATTGGACGGAATAAGAATTTAGGAGGTACAGAGTTATTGGCGGTTCTGATCTTTGGTTCAATTGATTATAGTGCTTTATCTGCTGCACTTGTGATTTTTTTATCCATGTTTGTCATTCCTAGATTCCTTGGGAGGAAAGATAACACAGAAGATATCACAGACTATTGCATCAAGAATTTGGATTGCCGGGTTCTTGCAGTTAAGCCTAACAACAAATGTTCAAGGACGGCTTTTCCTCAGCATGGTAGAATGACTTCTGAAATTCAATTCTACAATACTGTTAGCATTGTAAGCATCTAAAACGAGTTTATTTGAGCAATGTCTCTACCTGTGTGCCTCCAGCATCATCCCTCTCGAATGGAAAAGCGGGAAAAAATTATTCAAATGTTAATTTCAATCGTTGCAACAGAGTTTTGAAATGGCTTCTGCATAAAAGCTTCACCAGTAATCCTCTCATCTCTAGTTGCCCAGAACTTGCATATCGCTGAAGTCACTCACCAAACTACTTGGATTCCTGCATAAAAGCTTCACCAGTAATCCTCTCATTTCTAGTTGCCCAGAACTTGCATATCGCTGAAGTCACTCACCAAACTACTTGGATTCTCTGTTGGAGTTCTCCAGAAGTGGTAGAACACTGGAAAGAAATAAGGGATAAATTATGCAAATAAAATATTGTCGACACCTATTTGGGTTCTTTGTATGTGTGCATGATTGCCTAAAATATTAGTTTCCAGTTTTGAGGGGATTTGCAGACAGTGTGTCCTTCACTTTCTCCCTATCATTGCCTGCCAGCAATCTTGAAGATTTTTCAGTGAAGTAGTTCCATTCATGGGCTCCTTATTGCAAAGGCTTCCTTCTATTTCATGATGGAAAAAGGATTGTGTGAGGGAAAAATGATTGTGTGAGGGGCATGCCATTGTTAAGTATACTGGTGCCACTTTATAAGATTTGTTGCCACCAACAATTTGACCTCTTATACATTCAATGTGGTAATTCTATGTCAATTGAAATACTTCAAGATTTGAGGCTTATGGCATATCCATGTGAATTTAAATTGTTTGGAATTTCCAATATGTGTGCTGCTTAACATTCTGTTTTATATTGGTTTGGATCTTAACGACTTCAATCCATGTTTTGTGTGTCAATATTGCGTGTGGCTACATCTGGGCCTTCATCTCTAGATGTTGCATTGAGATAGATCTATGTGCCAACCCTTGTAGTTTGAGTGAAGTGAAATAAATCTTGTCAATTAGGGTTAACCATGGGTGGTGAACCCACAAGGAAAAGAAAGATAACTCAAGTAAAAAGACAAATATGTGATTGCAGTAGTGTATGCTTTCATATACTTAATTGTATTATTATAAATTGTAGGGGAGATAATTGTATTGCTATAAATTGTGGGGGAGAGTGATCAAACTAGATTAAGTTTTTTTAACTACAATGATTAAGTTTTTTTAACTACTATGATTTTTTTAACTACAATGATTAAATGGAAGTTTTTTTAATTACAGTGATTAAATGGAAATTGTAAAAATAAAATAAAATTAATTTAAGGAAAAAAGAAAATTTTAATGATGAAATGAAAATTGTAAAAAAGAAATATGCAAAAAAGTTTTTTAGAAAAAGGAAAATTAAAGTTTTAAGTACAATTCTAATATATGTAAATAAACAATAAAATAATAATATTCTATGTTATTTTGTTTCATCTCTCCTTATTTTAATAACATAGAATTGTGTGCAATATATGTAAATATACAATAAAATAATAGTAGTGTATGGCATTGTGTCTTATCCTTTCCTCTTTGCTCAAAGGAAACTGTCTTCAATTTCTCTTGTTGTTAGGGAAGCGTTGCTCAAATATAGGTTGAGACCTCGACTAAGTTTAATTTGAGAATGAACCTTTGTAACTTAATATGTAGTAATGGAACTATTCAAAGTGTGTATATATAATTATTAAGAAAAGTATTTTCCTTCTAAATGTACTGAAAAATCTAAGATGATGACCTTAAGGTGAGAAATAACAACATCCTTTAGTTGCGGCCACTCATAGAGCAAACTTTCTATTTATAAAAAGTTGTTTACATATTTCATATATATCGAGATATTCACCATTTCTGGTATAGCTTATGTCCAAGATTATAGCCTATAATCATATAGAACGTTATCATATTCATAGATATTGTTGAGATATACATCAGTTTTAGAATAATCCTATGATCACAAAAGTGATAATCCAATCTGGATTGTAAAATTTTCTATGTATGTAGCCTAATATCTCATAGTACACAATATGATCCCTAAATCACGAGTATTTCACAAAATATTGGAGACAAAATATCAGATGTTCCATATCGATAGAATGATGCCTCTGTAATATGGATTTTCCCCGTCCTTTGGAAAGTATCATTGTAGAAAGAAATATAAATAATATCCCCTTTTTGTTTGTTGTGTCCTATCTTGGATAAGGCATCTGCAACAACATTTTGTTTCATGTATGTGTGCAAAAGTCAGTCCATGGAAACTTTCAATCAACATTTTAATTATTTCCATCCAATTTAAGAGCAAGGGAGGTTCAAAGAAGATCACATCAACACTCAATCAATAACCACTTTGGAGTCTCCAAAGACATCCATAGACATGATAGATAACCACTTTGCATAGTATAGGACCCCCAAAGTGTTATGATCTTAGCTCAGTTATTAAGACCCACCCCACTGCTCCAACAAAAAACACTATGGGTTTGATTGATCACTATGGGTATCTAGCAAAAAAAATTTACAAGGCTTATATTAAACATTTTATCTGGCAAAAATGTTTTTTTTTTTCTTTTCTTCCTTTCTGAGTTTGATTGATTACTATGGGTTTATTATAAAATTGTCACATTGAGTGAAATTGAAGAATAAGGTAATTTTCATTCTTCATAGATATAACTTTGGTATCGTAACAACCTTGGTGAAAATTTCATGTAATGAAAGTTAATAAAGGAAAAATAATAATCACGGTCATGAGACACTTATTCTAAGCGGAATGTTGGGCAAAAACATCCTAGTGTTGGTGTTCATTTGGTTTATTATGGCTAAGGAAATTGGCAAAGACAATGGCAATGGCTTTTGAGAGACAAAATGACATTAATTAACATTTTATTCATGAAAATAGTTGAAATTAGGAGAAAAGTAAGGTGAAAGGTCACATGTTACATGTAAGGAGGAAAATGAAGGAAAATAATGGACAATTGAAGAAAATAGAGGCATCATTAATAAAATGGCTTCTAAGGATCAGTTGTTATATTTTGTCAGTTCAGTTTTAGAGCTCTCTCTCTATTCTCTCTCTTTCACACTCTTGGACACTTATAGTTTTCTTGGAGCACTTCAACATTGGATCAATAAAGGAAAAGAAGGAAGCAAAGATCAAGCAAGGAGGAGCAGGATCAAGCAACTACAATGGGTTTATTTGTAGGTATCGATTTGCATGTATGATTTCCTTGCTAGATTTGGCATGCATGGTTATGCATGTGTGTTCTTGGTTCTCTTGCTGTCATTGGCATGGGTTTTTACAAGTGTAGCAAGGTTCTTCACCTTGCCTTGCCATTTCCGGATAGCCACAGTGTGATGGGTTTTTCATGTTTTGGTTAAGCTGGATTGCCAGATAGACTCGAAGCTGAGTGGGGTGGTCTCAGGATTATTCAAAAGGCCTAGGAATCTCGGGATGAGATATATGGTAAAGCTTTGATGTGAACACCTCGATTGAGCCTAGGAATCCCTTGATCAGTGAATAGTGGGATACATGGTAAATGTTTTTTGGATAAATCCCTCTTGCGGAAAAGAGCAATCTCCCTAGTATCCCAACACTTAACTAGAAACAAACAACTGTTTGAATATCTCTTTCCCTAAACTATTAGCATTCGTATTATCAAAATTTAGAAACAATGAGATAATGCTCCTACCTTTCAACGAGATGTTTGATGTAGACCTTGCCTTTTGTCATGAAGAATTCCTTCAATACTGAGAAGAACATGTCATCACACACATGCAAAGAATCAAAAACACCTGTAGTATATAATAATCCGAATGCCAATTTAATTTAATGATCAAGGAGATTAATAATTGTCATTGTTTTAATGAATCTAAAAACAACACAATGGGAAAAAGGGATCCATATGTATTATTAAGAATATAAAGAGAAATCTTACAACTTGAGTCTTGATGTCGTACAGACTTTTCCCGTATGCCTTCACAATCATGCTCCTTGGTTTGACAAGCTTTCCTCTCTAGAATGACGAGCATAGGTTTATCTTCAGTGAACTCTTATGTGCAGATATGTACAATATACCATCTACAATATACTCCCAATGTACCCTTAACCCTGAAGTTTCAACTAAATTTATAGGAGAAATTGAGGAGGTTTCAGATCCATCAATAGAGGGATGAGATCCTCTAATGAAGGGATTAGGGTTCTTTCATCCAATTGGATAAGTTCCATGAGTGGATGGATATAGCTCGAACTAACGTGACTCAAGAGGCTTTTAGTTGGAAGAATATGCACCCAATTATGCTTGTAGAAGTTACTTTTCATGTTTATTTTCTTTACATGCGGTGTGCAAGTTTTATGGGCAAACATAGCGCAAATGTCTGCAGATAAAGGTGGGAATATCCGCGAATGCGCAGGAAGTGACCGAAAAAGTGCGCCAACAACCTTTAAGAGTTTTTAAGAGATTTTTCCTAGTTCCCAAGACTTGGTTCATGAATATAAATGTTTTGACTTCTAAGGAAGCATGAGTATGGATGGTGATAGATCCATATTGACGGTAAAATTTCATCGTGACAAAATGACGTGTAACAGATTGCCCCCTAAAGTGCAAAGTCTAAGAAAATCTTTCAAGAGAGTGAAGCACTTTATCATTCCAAGGATTGGATTGGAGACATCAGTCGAAAACCTGTAAGAAACATTCAATACAAATATATAATCATCACTGAGGTAGGAATTCCCATACTCAGAGAAAAAATAACTATATGTTTTGGTACAAATGTGACCTAGAATTACATCAAAAGTAGACACAGCATGGACGCATCCATCTGTTATGAATTAGTTTAATGTGTCATGATTACACTACTCCTCGCAGCATGGATGGTTGAAACTAGATCCAGGGTCTTGATTTACACTTCTCGAACTAGTATGAATCTATCCATGTGCTTGATTGTGTCGAAGTCGAACATGGTAGAAACCACTTGATTATCGGTCATGATGAAAATCGTTATTCAGTGTGAGAGAAACCACCAGTGATAATAATGGCTCTCAAAGTACTTTAGTACAATCTATGAAATGTGAATGATTGATTTGCAGTCGAACACTCATAGAGTCATTTGATCAAAGGCCAATGATGAAAACCTATCGTCGAAGACAAGAAACATGCCATTAGGGCATACATATTTCAAGGTACTGATAGGATTTTTAGATCAACTTCCTAGCTAATGAGTTGAAGTCGATAGGAAGTGATCCGTCGCAGGAGGGCCTAGGACACAAAACCATTATGTCAAGTTCTGAAGAAATATTTTGCAAGGATTAATTCAAGGATGGTCAACATGAATGGAAACAAATATTTGCAATGAATAATGAATTTGAAGTTGAACTTTCTCTTGAACACATAACAGAACTGTAAATGATTTGGAATCATTTGACTTAAAAATAATACCCAAAACCGGCTGAAGCATTTCAGTGAGGTTTGATTAGCTGTAAGACAAAATGATTACCCAACCCAGACACGAGTGTGACAAAGTGTCGTGTTCAAGAGCGACATGCTGCTTTTTAAAACAAGTATAAAAAATGGATTCTTTTGCTCACTTTTCCCCCCACCATTACTGGCAAGTACCTCTTTATTTTTGTCAAGCTTGAGGAGGATAAAATTTGCTTGTTGTGTAAGCTCATCCTTTGGATGAGTCCATCTTAGTAATTTTAACGAACCCTAAGAAGGAGTGGTTCGGTCATGTTGTAATCGACAAGTCTTGCACTGTTTAATTTTAACGAGTCCAACATAGGATTAACTCAGTGTTTTTCAGTTTTAGGGAGTCAGAAGAAAAACATAAGTAAACTCCATAGTGTTCTTTTTCATAAGTTTAGTCTCTCAAACCTGAAAAAAGATAAAATAATGTAGGAGAGAACTCTATTGACCATGCTTAGTCAACGTATACCTTTTTCGTAATTAGTCTAGCTTAGTCTGGAAAATGGGTAAACTTATATTGAATAGATGACTATTCATTTATTTTAACGAGTTCGAATAGTCAAGTGCTTAACAATCTTTTCATGTTTAGAGAGTCTAAAAAGGACTTAAAAGAGGACTCCATGGTTTCAATTTTTTGGTATTTTTTTAGAGTCCGAAAAAGTGATAAAAGTTTACTCTGTCGTCAAAATGATTCGTTTTTGAACACAACTTGTTCTTTGCACAAAAAATCAAAAATTATAATAATCTGCTCTCAATCATGGTAAAAATATTCAAAATTTAAACTTCTAAAGGTCAAAATAAATAAAATAATCTTATTTTATTTGTGAAAACCTATAAGTGGACAAAACAAGTCATTTTTACTTGTTGATTTCCAGAGCAGTAAAAAAGAGTTTTTACCATAGATCTTCTGAAGCTGATATCGAGAGGATCAACTAACCATTTCTTGAACCGTCAGTTCCAGGTATTTAATTTCTTCATTTTCTTGCATTCTTTCCATTTAATTTTTCATTTTAAGTTTCTAGACTTTTTTGGTGGAAAAATGTTTTTAGAATTTGCCCTCGGGGGTGTGCATGTTTGCCTGGCAGAACTTGCGCATTCCGATGATTTTTTAACATAAAAAATCATAGAACCTGTGCATTCTGATGATTTTTTAACATAAAAAATCACCATGTGGTCGCGATTTTTATACGCGGATCATGCACAAAAACACATTGTTTATGAACGAAAACTGGGCAAGCGTCGCGGGGTTTTCAAAAAGGGATTTTCTTTTCATAAAAGTTGCTACAAGTTCTCTCAAAATTTTTCTAATGTTTGTAAATGATTGTTTACATGCAATTTGAAACAACCATGCTTAAGTGGAGAGAACGCGAGCATGAATCGCATGAAAATGAAGCCATTGATAGTTCAACAATGATTCGGGTGTTAAAGAATTTCAGTTTATACAAATTTTGGTCAATAAAAGGAATAAAGGCCCAAGTGGAAATCATGAATTGGTTGGTTAATGCCTGGAATGTCCAAGAACCGTATTTCATCATCGGGAATCACAAGCTCGTGATTGAGATAGAGGATATCTATTTCCTCACTAGTTTTCCCTGAAAGGGAAGAGACATTTCCTTGTTCGACACATGACCAGGAAGATTCCATACTACTTCCTATATGGTGCAATATTGCACGCATGATTCACAATTGAAGGATGGTTGTATCGACATAAAGACCATCGAACGAATAGAACTCAAAATCATTGATTTCATAGTTACTCGATTGTGTGGCAGTGCAACTCCTCATGTGGATACCAAAGCACAGATGCAAACTGTCGCTGAGTGTTCTATTGTATCCACAAACCACTGTTGAGGTACAAGGAGTGGGATTCTCTCCAAGGCAAAAGATATGAGAATGGCACCAGTAGAGTTGCCAATTTTTTTTATGGATAAATCCCTCTTGCGGAGAAGAGCGATCTCCCTAGTATCCCAACAAATAACTAAAAACAAACAACCATTTGAATATCTCTTTCCCTAAACTATTAGCATTCATATTATTGAACTTAAAAACAAGGAGGTAATGCTCCTACCTTTCAACGAGATGTTTGATGTAGACCTTGCCTTTCGTCTCGAAGAAGTCCTTCAATGTTGAGAAGAACCTGCAATCACAAACATGCAAAGAATCAAAAGCACCTGCAGTATATAATAATCCAAACACCAGTTTAACTTAATGATCAAGGAGATTAAGAATTGTCATTGTTTTAATGAATCTAAAAACAACACAATGAGAAAAAGGGATCCATATGTATTATCAAGAATATAAAGAGAAATCTTACAACTTGAGCCTTGATGTCGTACAAACTTCTCTCGTATGCCTTCAAAATCATGCTCCTTGGTTTGACAAGCTTTCCTCTCTAGAATGACCAACATAGGTTTATCTTCAGTGAACTCTTATGTGCAGATATGTACAATATACGATCTACAATCTACTCCCAATGTACCCTTAACCTTGAAGTTTCATATCAATTTATAGGAGAAATTGAGGAGGTTTTAGATTCTTCAATAGAGGGATGAGATCCTCTAATGAAGGGATTAGGGTTCCTTCATCCAAGGGGATAATTTCCATGAGTAGAGGGATATATCTCGAACTAGCGCAACTGAAGAGGCTTTTAGTTGGAAGAATATGCGCCCAACTATGCTTCTAGAAGTTACTTTTCGCATTTACTTTCTTTTACATGGGGTGCGCATGTTTTATGGGAAAACAGAGCACAAATGTATGTAGATAAAGGTGGGAATATCAACGCATGCACAGGAAGTGACTGCAAAAAGCGCGCAGACAACCTTTAAGTGTTTTTAATAGATTTTTCCCAGTTCCCAAGACTTGGTTCAGGGATAGAAATGTTTTGACTTCTAAGGAAGCATGACTATGGATGGTGATAGATCCATATTGACAGTCAAATGTCATGGTGAAAAAATGATGTGTAACAGTAAAGCTCAGTGGTGGTACCCTTGATTGGGCCTAGGAATCCCAGGTTGGGATACACGGTAAAGCTCAAAGGGTGGAGACCTCGCAGGCATAGAAATACCTTCACCAGTAATGGTAGGATACACGGCAAAGTAGAGAGGTTGAGATGGAAAAATTATTCACGGTTTAGGTGGAGAGATCTGGTGGCATCCTTGCTTGTTTATGGCCTAATGATCCGGTGAGGATTGTGGTAAAGCCTGGTTCTATTGATGAGGGTGAGGTGGTTTAGCCTCGGGAAGCCCTGGTTGGTTCATTTGGTTTTAAGTTCCACATTCATGCTTAGAATATAGCATGGGGGTGCTTGGTTGAAGAGATTTTTGGTTGAGCCAATCTATGGTTGGGTGGAATGTGGTAGTCCCATACTGGGTTGGATTTTGCATTCATCAATAAGAGTTTCTTCTCCTTGGTATTTTATGTGAAAATGTATTGGAATATATGTGGCATCTATGGTTGTTGTATCCTCATTATTTTTGTTGTTTATATGTTGGTTATGGATATGTTTTATGATAATGATGATGCATGGCTCTCATCATGTTTTGATTTGTAAATGTATGAACGATGAATATATGACCTAATAGATGGTAATGCAACTAATGATATAAGGCATCAATGCATCTTAACGATTCTCAGATAAGTATGAGACCCCTATGCTCAGATCTATTGTTTAAACCTACATAATGCATATTTGTGGCATGTTTGAAAAAATGTCTGTCATGGCTAGTAGGGGTCCAGTCAAGTCTCTATTCAATAATTGGCATTGGCATCATTGTCTCCATGTTTCACTTCATTTATGTAAATTTCATGTAGTTTTTGGCAGTGACTAGGTCCTAGCCTTGGAATTCAACCTTAAATCTCAAAGTCGTTGGCATAACATTGGCATAAAAAGGCCATAATCGCACTCAGGCAAGCTCATGGGAGTGACTGGGACCCATAATCGCTCGGAGGGCTTTACAAGAGAAATACTAGAGCTATAGGAGCTTGAATTATTGATTTTTCTTAGTGGTTGGTCACTTGGAAAGGTGGGGTAGCTCCTAGAGGTTTTGTTGGTTGTTTGAATTATCACATTCATTGTGTTTTGTTGGTTCCACTTCCTTAAGGTGACCTAGGAGGTTGAATCAGATCATAGTAGCCTCTTGACACATGTTTACCCCAATGGTATGATTAACTTGGATAAATGTGGGAGGAAGGTGTTACAGAGTGGTGTCAGAGCATGTTTAACCCCTTGCACTGGATGCGTGGTGTGTTGGTCATGCATTCATGTCAGTTACATATGTGTTCCCTATACTTATGGTCCATGTGTTTGTTGCATATACATGGTGGCAGTCATGGTTGCAGTAGTGTCTCCATGTGAAAATTGATCAGGTTGTTATGGAATGTGTCGTCACGACTGTATGATTATTTAAGCATTGTTTATGCATGTAAGTGTTTATATGTTCTATGCATACATCAATATGGTCTTAGTTGTCATGCTTGAGGTCATGATGTGCGGTTGATATGGTCATGCATTGATGACTGGATTATGGTTAGGATGATATCTATATGTTGTTATGATTATATATGTATTGTGATAATCTGGTCGGTCTTACAGATGAGATATCTTCCCTGAATTATACTGAGGTACGTTGGTTTTTTTATGATTTGGTTTAGTTGACATAGTATACCTTGCAGGAAGAGATCAAGATGACTAGAAAGATGGTATACTACAGAGATTATTCCTATGAATCAGATGAGTAGTGTGGTGTTGGGCACTCTTATGACTTAGTAGAAAAATTGAGGAGTTTGAAGGAATAAATAATGAGCTACAAAGTAGATAATGAAAAAATCATGCAGGCACAGGAGAAACAAGTGGAATTCAATGCAATGCTTCAGAGTTTGCTAGAATTGTAGAGACAAGGACCACTACAGATCATATACATACTGGAGGATGGGAGTAATGGGGCATATGGAAATAGGTCTCATGGTGGTCATAGGTCAGATAGAGATGACATGATCAAAGGTGGTATATTCTTGGATGCTCTGGATAGGAGAGGTGATGGACACATGTACTATTCTAGTTATGGGTCTCACAGACACTATAATCGTCATCATTATCACCCTTAAAGGAGGAGTGACAGGGGATACTTGCTAGATGATTTTAAGAAAGCTAAGCCACCTACCTTCGATGGATGTTTGAAGAATCTCGAGGATGCAAAGGCCTGGCTACTTGGGATGAAGAAATTCTTTGAGTTGCATAATTACACAGATAATATGAAGGCTAGAGTAGCTATCTTCAACTTGAAAGGTAAAACATATATCTAGTGGGAAGATGTGAAGTGGGTCCTGGACATCAGGACATAAGAGTTGAGTTTGCATGAATTCAAGAGACTTTTTAGAAAGGTACTACGACAACAAAGCCAAGGAATTATATGAGCTTAAGATGAGATCGATGACAGAGGAAGAGTATATGACTAAGTTCTTGGAGCTATGGAGGTATGTATCATATCTTAAGGAAGAAAATACTAAATTTCAGAGGTTTTTCAATGGATCACCATTAACATTTAGAGATTAGATTGAGTATGATGAAAATTAGTGACTTGAGGAAGTTATTGAGAAATCAAAGCATTGCTACGAACAGTCAAAGCGTAAGACAAAATCTCAGCAAGGATGGAAATGGAAATATAAAGGTAAAGGTAAATGATAGCCGAAAAGAACAAGGCCTCAGAATGAAGAAGAGAAAGAGAATGTTGCACCACATAAGAATTTCAACGTAGTTAGACAGGGACATGAGTCACAGCCTAGAGGGAAACAAAATAGAGGTGATTGTACCAAACGATTGGAATGTTGGATATGTGGTAAGGATCATCTCAAGAGAGATTACTCACATTATCAAGGTGGTAGGCCTCAAATCTATTGTGCACAAGTGTTGGTATGTTTTGTTTCTCCTAAAATACCAACTGATATATACACATTCAATCATCAACCCAGAGTTTCGTCTGTTTATTTCAAGGTTTTCCACAGTTTGTGCAAGAAATGGTACTAATATCACTTAACTTGTATGAAGCAAATGAAAAGTAAAGACATATGAAGGAAAGGAAAAAATAACACTTATTGAAATAAATAACCCACACCTGGCTTCTAGAATTCAAGCTCAAATTAACAAGACTGATAAATAAATCAAACCGTTAAGACTCCTACCAAAAACAATGAAGAAATCCAACCAAATACAAAATTGTTTCCTAGGGAACTACGTCTATAAGAAAGGAACACCACTATAGATAGAAATGAATTCACCAGAAATGATATTGAATCATAAAAATTAACAACTCTACATTAACCAACATGAATCAACAAGGAAATATAACACTCCAAATAACCAATTGCAATAAATCTAATTCTATGATATCCAACTACAACTGCTGCAAAACACACACTTTAACAATAAATTTGATTAACAACAAGCATATATAGAAAAAAATTGAATAATTCAATGACAAGAATTGAAAGTAGAATACAAACTTAATGATACAAGAAAAGATAGTAGTAGTTCCAGGACTAGGCCCAAAATCGCTGGAATTTAACTGCCTCATAGCTAACTCAACGCGATAAGTTAAAATCAAACAACGAAAGTCTCCATTAAATTATAACAAGTAAGTTACAAGAAATGTGTGTAATGATTTACAATATAGATCAAAATTATTACAACTCCAATTCAAACTCTAAAAACTACTAGTGAGGTTCAATTCCCCAATTTTTATATTACAAAACAAACCTATTTTCAAATGGAAAGAGATCCAAGAATCTAAAGATTCTTAGGTTTCTTTATTCAAATTATAAAAATCTCCATCGTTTCCTAGAATAGTAGGGCCATGATCTCTTCTTCAATTGATTCATGTAGGATAAAAGTTGATCTCATTCAATTGGCTATAATTAACCTGAAAAAGTCCACATAATCTGTTCTTCCTCGACTATTCTAGGGAACAACATCCGATATTAGAGATTCCTATTCAAATAATAGTTCAAATCGTAAGAAAACCACACCTTTCATAATTTAAATCAATTCATTAAGGAGATAAAGTAATGAAAAACCATTGACTCCTTTCTAGGATCTATATTGCGCGAGTTATCACATTCTGCACACAAAAAACTTAGAAAACTAATATAAATATAAGAAATAAGGTAAGAAAATGTATCAATTTTGAAGCCCAACATCACCCCCGAGCTTACCTTTTTGCATTACCTCATGCAAACAAATGATTGACATCAAGAGTAGTTAGGGAATAGGCTGGGTAAGGATCTTCTCCATAATTCCGAAATCTGTTCCTACTCCATATTTCTTGAAAAGAAACATACTTACTTGCCTCTGTCAAGTCATATTCATATTTGTAGGAGGATTGAGGACACCAAATTATGGGGCATCTATATCTGCACCCTATCCAACTAGGACCTTCTTCCAACACTAGATGAACACAATCACGTTCATCTAAAAGCCAAAAGGTTTTCTATTTTTAATTTCACCGGATGATGCTTGCCATCTCTGTTTGGATCCTCGGAGAGCTTCAACCTGATGTCTCCCAGGTATTCCAGTCTCGATCGCAGAACATCATTGTGAACAGATGCCAAGGAAACAACAACAACATGTTGTTCCATAAACCTCTTATGATATATAAGTGTGCGCAAAGGGCTCCGTGGCTCCCCCTAACCCAAAGGTCCAATCAAAACTCTCTTCTTTGAAATACATTATAATATTTAGCCCACTTTATTTGATTCCGAGAGAACGATATAAAAGCTTGAAACTGCACATCCCCTATAAAAGGAATAAGATTCTCATCTACCTGCTCTTCTAGGTAGAAGTTATGCATGTACAACTCACATAAAAATCACCTCGTATGATCATCTTGCTTATGAAAAGAGGTAAAAAAGTCTAAAACGTTGTTGATTTCATGTGGTTGTCCCAAACGTATGGCCTTGAGTTTAAGCAGTAAATATCGTTCTAACATAAATAAAATGTAATTCCTGGCTGGAGATTTGCACGAAAGAGCATAAAAATTTATAGAACAAATTTGCTTTATTTGTTCTGTATCCTTTTGAAGGTGATCCTTCAGAGTCTAAATCTTTTTCTTAGCTTCCCTAAGCTTGGCATAAGTCTCGTCCTTTGTGGTTACCAATGCCTTAAACCTTTGAAGTAACTCTTGATGCTCCTTCTGAGGTACTACCTCTTTCTGGTATCAGGCTATAGTTTCTTGTTGTTCCTGTATATTTTTATTTAAAACTTGGATGGTAGCTTCCATGATTAAAGGAGTATATGGAGGTACATGTCCTCTTTATGCTCCTCTCACAATGAAGGTTGGTAAATCTATTTGGGTCCCTACTTCAGTAATCTAAACATCAATTATTAATGTGTCCAACTTAGTTTGAGTTCCCACAGTAGAGGTAACAACAAAGTATTCAAATTCGGTTTGAGTTTCATTCTCCCAGACTTCCTTCTTCTTATAATTTTTCTTCTCATGACTCCTTTGAGGCTTACTATCTCGCAACCATTTATTTAGTTTCCGTACCTTCCTTTGTAGCTTCCTATTCTCTTTTCTCAACAACTCCATTTCTTTGCTAGTTTTTCTTTTCCCTTTATCCTTCAGGTCTTTGCTAATATTCTGTGTGAAATTTTTGGCCAGAGTAACCGGAGAAGAGGAAAAGGAAACAACAACTATGGCCTCAGGTCTTTCTGTGACATTGATTACATGTTCCATGAGATTTCTGTCAACCCGAGGTTCAGTTGGAAAGTCAATATTGACTTCTTGTTCCACGTTTTCTGAAGGAAATTGTAAAGCTACTTCTTCAAGGGAGGAGGGTTCTGGGATAGTTGCTGATGAGCACCATCAATAGGTACATTCTAAGGGGTTAATTGTCATGTTTTTAGCTTAGTTATTCTCTCTCTCACATTTAATTGCATTTTGTTATATTTTTCTTAGTGAGAATGGTGTATTAAGGGTTGTCATGATTCGAGGCCTAATGTGGTTTAAATGCAGGAAAATCAAGGGAATAATGCCATTTTTGAGAAATATTGCATAATCAGGGCTTGGATTAGACAACAAGGAGTGATTGGAGAAGGTTTGACCACCTTCTTAACTCTTAAAGGAAACCAATATCTCATCAAGATTCCCCTCTAGCAGCTCGAAATCAGACGCAACCAAGCAAGTGAATGATCAAAGGGAGCCAAGCTCCACTTCTCTCGAGTTCTAAGGGAACACATACCTACTTTTTAGGGAGCTGTTGTTAGCTACCCTCTAGCATAAATAGGCCAAAGAAAGAGCTCAATAGGATTCAATTTTTATATGTAGCTAGAGCACTCTTCGATTTTGTATTAGACATTTCTAACTTTAATGTTTCATGTAAAACACTGGTTATGAAATAAGATGAGCATTTGGTTTCTTCTCCACTGAGTTAGTTTTAGGGAGTTGAGCTTGTGGGTTAGGGCTCAATCCATTGGTCTCACTCTCTCTTATGTACTTGTGTTTTCTTTTATGTTGCAGTAGTTGATTTCTTCCATTTCATGTTTGCTAGCATATAAAACTTCAAAATTGTGTGCTAAGCCTCCCTCTCTCACCTCTTCCATTGGAGCTTAAGGAGGAAGGTCTTCCACCAGAGAACAAATATATTTTCACTTTAGGATTTATTGGAAAATTTAGATATATTTAATTTTCTTATCATGAACATGTTGTAGGTGTAGAGGTAGATTTATACTCAAGACAACACTATCTCTCATATCTGCTCATTTTCCACACTTTCCTTGGGTAGATCTGCCATTCCCTTAGTCGATTTTCACTTTTCCTAGATTTTCAGTGGCCAGGGATGTAGACTGAGCCTTGGAACTACGCAATGGGTAGTTGGTCCAACCTATACTATGTGTTGCAAAGTTCCATAGGGAAATATCTTGGCTTGAGCCTTAAGATTGACCTATGGAACTATGCAACGCATAGTACAAGCTAGACCAAATTCCCATTGCGTAGTTCCAAGGCTTAGTCTGCATCCCTAGCCACTGAGGTTGTGCAAAGTGCAGTCTCTCCCAAACCACTAGCCATGCTAAATTAGAGCTGATAATAGGATTTCCTTCATTCTTCGTGTAGTTTCATTTATAAGGAAGAGATTGGTTAACACTTTTTATGGCCACTCTTTCTTTCTATCTTTCAACATCCTCGACCGCTGAATCCTTTTTGTAAGGCCAATTCTTACTTGTCCACTCCCAATTTCACTTTTTTTTAAGAGAGAAAAAACAATTTATATATTATATAAACAGTACATCCAACTTTTTACATGATTGACCATAATGGAATATGCTAACATATCAACATTTCTAGGCACACAGGCTTGTATATAAGAAAGCATGCCTCATCAAAAAATATCTCATGAGATGTTCAACAACATATATCCAGGTTTAATTAGACAAAATTCCCTTCATAGAGAAACATCTTATTTGTACATATACAAGCATACAAAATATCAACAAAAAATTTCCCAATTTGCTATCACTAAAATAAAACTAAAACTGTCACAACAGAAGAGATAATCCCTGCTCATTAGCAGCTGTAAAACCAGAAAATTTATTCACGCTCACTTGATATTTATCCATGTTCGTCCAAGCACCAGTAATAACAGAAGCATATCTAACACAAAAAGATGATATCACACTCGCCTGGAAGAAAAAGCAACGCTCGCCTGATGTAGCATCTCTCGCCTGAAATCTAGTCATGGAACAGGTATCATGAAAGTCCGACAACATAGAGAAGCTCTGAATAGGGAGATATGAAGACATCCAATAGGAAGACTGAGTCCCTTCTTTGATAATGCATCAGCTCTAGTATTATTCTCCCTATAAATATGGTTCCAAGTTAGCTCGTTAAATTTTGTAATCAGATGATTCACCTGGTCTATCCATCCTTGTGCACCTTGTAAACATAGGCTATTTGTACCAGAAAAACCTTCAATGATGATCCTAGAATCACCATATACATGAGTAGATTGCAAATCCAGATTAAGGGCCATCCAAATCCCACACCTCAAAGTGCCATTAATTCAACCTTGTTGTTAGTTCGATTCCCTCCATTCCAGCAGATGTGATATCTGTCTCCATCACAGAGCTCAACCCATGCTTTGCATCCACAGGACTGGACTTTTAGGGCACCATAAAAAAGATCGCCGGGAGGGCAATGGGATGAGGCCTGATACGAACCGAAAAATCTTTGATAGGATGAGTTTTCAGAGAGAAACTAGTCAAACATTTCATGATAAAACCATGAAGCATAGAGACATTGGCTGGCCTATCTTCAAATATCAATCTATTCCTAGCACCCCAAATCTCCTAGAATATATAGAGATGCAAAGCTTTGTACATCCAATTTTGTTGCCCCCATACCTGAATGGAATCTTAAAAATTCACAGGTTTCCAATCCTGTCTCCCTAAGAACTTCGAAAATAAAGCACATGTCCTTACTGTAAAAGAGCAAGTAAAAAACAAATGGGAAGAAGTCTCCTCCTACAAGAGGCATAAAGGGCATCTCCATGGACCCCGGTACCCTCTTTTTTTAAGGCCCTCCCAAGTTAAAATTTGGTTGCGCCACAACAACCAAACGAATAGGATAATTTTCATGGGGATGCCCCAAGACCATAAATGATGAAAGGGGAAAGAGAATCATCATGTAGTTTATTGAAAATATAGAAATGATAAATGTATCTTACCTGTAATTCTCCATCCATTAAAACGCCATCCCATATGATTTGATCTCCCCCACCATGATAGCTCAGACTAGCTAGCCGAAGAACCTTAACAATACAATCCCACTCCTCCGCTTCCCTATTTTGTAAACCAATTTGTTCCTCGATCTTCCAAATCGGAGAGCCCAGATTCCAGCACTCAATAACCTAAAATATATAAAAAAATCCTCCTGTGTGCTAAATGGTGAAGCAGTATCATGTTAGAAATAGGAAGTAAAATCACCCCTTCAACCCGATTCCCACCCAGGGATATGTATAATCCATTACCAAATCGCCATGATAAACGATTAGATACCAAAGGTAATATTTAATGGAAACTTCGCCAAATTTGAGATTTCGAGATTGAAAGCATATAGTTACGATGATATATGTATTTTACAGAGTTCCCATCACCATACTTGATCCGAAATATGGAATACCATGTTCCCCTTCCATTTAGAACACACCAAAAGGATTTTGTTAGTAATGCTTTGTTGAAAAGTTCAGATGTTAAGCAAGCCCCATCCCCCATAGATTTTTGGAATTGTTAGGTTGTCCAGACTACAAAGATGAATCTTCCTCTTATCAAGCAAACCAGACCAAATGAACTGAGCTATGATGGAATTTATTTTTCTAACTGTGTGCTCACGAATGAAAAAAAGGTGAGCCTAGTATACCACAAACTGAGATAAAACCACTAGAACCATTATGTACTGGCCTCCAAGAGATAGCCACTTGTTTTTCCATTTTGTTATTTAGTTCCTGAATTTATCAATCAACCATATCCAATTCGACACCCTATAAGCAGAAGACCTCAGTCTGAATCCTAAATATGTGAAACCCTCCCCTAGATTTCTAGATTTCACCCCCATAAATCCAGCAATAAAATTTATTTCTTCAAGATCTACATATTCATATATCAAAAGAGATTTGTCTTTTTTTTCACATAGACCTGTAGCTGCTCCAAAATGTATGAGGATGAAGTGTAGGTAGAACCAGAATTTTCTGAGGAGCCTTCCAAATACCAATAAATCATCTATGAATAAAGAGTGAGTTATGCAAATAGTAGAGGAGAAAGACAGTCCTGCAAAATAACCTGTTTCATTAGCTATATTTAACATTCTACTGAAATTGTCCATTATGAGGATAAATATAAGAGGGGAGAGTGCGCATCCCTACCTAACACCTCGTTCAACAAGGAAAAAATTAGTTGTCATCCCATTTACAATTACTGCATATCTAACAGAAGTGATACAAGCCATGACCATATAATATTTTACATTGATAAACCCACTTTTAGAAGAATGAGTCTTATGTATGACCAATCCGCTGTATCGTATGCCTTGTGGATGTCAATATTCATAATAAGACCCTCCATTTTTTTTGAGTGAATAGTATGCATCGCTTCCTGTGCAATAGCAACAACATTGTGAATCAATCTATCGTTTAAGAAGCCAAATTGCTCCTCTGATATGAAAGAAGAAAATATCCCTCTGATCCTGTTAGCTATGATTTTTGAGGAAATCTTGTATATAGCATTGCAAAATGAAATCGGGCGATAATCAGAAAATAAATTGGGTGCCGAAGCTTTCAAAATCAAGGCCAGAAAGGTAGCATTCATGTCTCCAAGAATAACACTAGAATTTAGAGCATGTTCAATGATCAACACCAATTCATCCACCAAAATCTCAAAAAATAAAAGAAACAACTCGACGGGCCAGCCATCAAGTTCTGGGCTCTTGTCATGCGCAAAAGATTTTAGAACTCCTTCAATCACCTCTTTTGTGACAGCTTTCCCCAAAGAATCATTGGATCCCTGGTCAAACATGATAGGCATGTGTTGCAAAAACCAGTTCTAACATTGATGATTGATTTCCCCATCATCTTTATAGAAATCTGAGAAGTATTGATAGGCCCCTTGTTGAATATTAGAGGTAGAATACACCTTAATTCCATTGGGGCCACAATATGCCAAATTGAGTTTTCATTTTTCCTGCCGTTTTCTGTTTTGTGGAAGAATTTTGTATTAAGACCCCCCTCCTTTAGCCACTGAACTCTACTCTTGAGTTTCCATGTTGTTTCATGCACCTTTATGATATCCGTAATTCGGCATTCATATTTCTCCAAATAGGCATAAATAGCAGCATCCGGCGAGACCCCCATCATTTCTTCATATATTTTCGATACCGCTTCTTTTCATATTTTTAGCTCACACCGCATCACCTCCTTTTTCCTTCTTTCCCATGACTTTACCTTCTGTTTCATACATCTGAGCTTTTCAACAATTTTTTTCCATCCACTTAAACCTTCATAATCCCCATCCTTCCTCTAGAATTCCTTCACCATATCGACGAAAAAGGGGTCCTCCAACCATACTCTATTGAACTTGAAGGAGATGCCAAAGTGTTTGGATTCACTACGCCAAGATAGAGCCACCGACATGTGATCAGAGATGGAAGAGGAGACCACCTAAGATCTTATGTTCCCCAGCAAGCTGAACATATTCTCCTTTATCATTACACGATCCAGACACTTTCCAATAAATTCCACACCTCGCCGCCCATTTTTCCACGTCAGTGTCAACTTTACACGCCGAACATCCACCATATTGTGCTCACTGAAAATGTCACCAATACGTTCAGCCAATGGGTCCATTCGAGATTTTAGAATCCACATTTTATTAGAATAAAAAATGGAATTCAAATCCCCCATAACCATTAGGTTTTCAATCATCAGGATACCCGAGCTATACATGTGCACCCATAAAATTAACCGATTACAACATGGAGCATAAATATTTACAATGTTTACCTTCACTGGCAGACCTGTGAAAAAACCCGAAAGCATAATTCCACCAAAAAATCTATGGGCTTTGATTTTAAACATGGAAAGATTCCAAATTTCTAGTAAACCACCCACCTTACCATCAGAGTCAATACCCGTAGCTAACCATCCCAGCCGAAAACGAAGAAGGATATCCATAGCCTTTTCTCTACAACAAAGAGTCTCTTGCAATAGAACCATACATGGAAGAGAATCAGATAGCAGATCCCTAAGGCACATTTGTTTGGAGGGGTTGCCCATCCCTCGTATATTTAGCGAAAGGATAGAGTTCACTCTAGCCCCAGATTTGGGCAGCTTGCTTTAAGGGCCCGAAAATCGTCAATAGCAATGACAGGAACATCTCTAAAATTAGATAGGTCCTCCTGAAATAGTGACTTGGTTTTTAGTCGACCTCTAAAGTGCCGAGTCCCACTTTTAGATTTTTTTCTCACAGTTATATTAGAGGCCGATACTGGGGATATCATAGGCGGAGGGTCAGGGGCTCTGTCATAAACCGTTAAGGTAGATAGGTCCAGTCCCAGTTTTCCAATCAATGCATCTAAATCACTGCCTACGAAGTTATTGGGAGACTTAGGCACCACCCCTTTCCCAAGATCCAGAGGAGGAGGGGATGCCCACTCTAAGGGAGGCATCAATGGCGATGTTTCAGACAGACCAACAGGATCCAGGGTAGGTGGAACAATGATTGGGTTAATAACAAGATAGGAGTCGTTTGACTTAAAACTGGAAGGACCAACATTCAAATTGGAGGGAGACAAAATCCCATTGCAAGGGTTGAAAACAAGGGAGCGAGCAGTCTGGAAGGTCGATATCATTAGGGTTAAGGGGCTGTAAGTTTAAATTCGGGTCCAAATTCCTACATCCAACAGTTCTGTCACTTTCAGAGGAGGAAGAAATAGAATTACTCAAAAAACCCGCATCATGTGAAAATTCAACTTTCTTCCATTGTGCGCCCATTTTGCGCTTACCACGCCAACCCAGATTCCTGTGTCGCATGGGACACCTACTTAGCAAATGCCCAGTATGATGGCATATTAAGCATCGAAAAGGGACTCCCCAATAATCCACCTGCTGCTGATGTCTCCATTGTCCCCAGGCAAGATCCATGTTCCCAGGCAAACCTCCCCCATAACATACTTCCACTAATATCCATGCAACTTTCTTATCAATTGATCCGAGGATTTTTGGATCAATGTGTTTTGTTTGAATGATAGAATTCCCTATTGCTTTTAAAGACTTTAGAGTCCAGAATTCAAAAGGTAAGCCAGGGAGCTTAACCCACACCTATTTTCTTTTCGAAGCATCAATGATAGGGTTGAAATCTAGGAACCAGGGAATAAGTCAGATTAAGCTCCGATCGCTGTAACTCCAAGGATGATCCTAATAGCAGACTATGTTTAAACTCCCACATCTTGTCAATAATGAGTGCATAAAATGGATAATTCATTTTTCAACCAACATAATTTCCAGATTTGGCAAATTTAAAAGCAGAATCTTCTTTCATTTAATCTTCAAAGAAGATTTCTTTGCTGCTGTTATCAAAGTTTTAAAACTCAACACCACAACTTCACATGCGAAAGCTTTTCATTTTTCAAACTTGTGGTTAAAGCCATATAAGAAGACTCTACTCTACAACTTTATTAACGGAAGTCATTTCATTACTTAATCGCCATATAAAATATCCATTTGACATTTCATACTTCGGCTTTGACCTTGGTTTAAAACTCAAGAATCAAACTTCATATGTGACTTCCCACGCAGACATTTCCATTATTTGAGAGTGTAACTTTGGGTAAAACCCAAGGCACTACATACATTTGTATTCAGGCCACAACTTATCATTCCATTAACCTTTATTATGTTCATCAAATCCGAATGCTCAAGAACCACATTATTTACTCGGCCCCACAATTAACATTTCATACCATTCCAAAAGTCCGACCCTATTTAACTTTTAAAACACAAATATTAACAAAATATTTGTTCGGGTCCAAAACATTAACAACATACCTCTCCATTAACCTCCGAGTAGCATCACGATACGAACACCGTTGATCCCATGATAAATGTCATCGAACGAATATCGCATAGCAATTAGCTCTGCACCTTATCGCTCCAAACTTACGCGACATAAGAGGTAATTTAAAACCATCAATGTCACGTGTCACTGCCTGGATGCTATCGCGTTCAACTCAGGAATACCACTTACCATTTATTTGTTATGCGAAACCCATTTGTAGTTTCAAGAAACACCTTCATAGTTCCCTTTTCCTACCGGTTTATGGTTCTGCTTCCTTTACAGTTCTAACGCTGTTACTAACAGTTCCACACTTCACACAACGTAACTTAATTTCCTTTCAATTCCACCTTCATATTCAAACTGCGCCATCGTTCTGATTCAACTTCATCTACTGTTATTTCGATCCGCTACGTGGTTTCGAACAGGCTCTAAACCCTCCATCATTCATCTACGCACGACTCAATCTCTATTATTCATTCCATCTCTACTTTGGCTTCATGAATTCGAACACGGCCGGATTCAATTGAAAGGAATTCCACAATAGCTGTGACAATTCCAAAGTGCGATTTCTTTGTAAACTGAGATTTTTCTCAGTTCCTCCCTTAAAGGTAACTGCAGATGAAAGTCTGCAATCAATTATTTACTTCATTCAAATAGAATTGCCTCCACAATGGCGTAATTCAGAAATTGAAGGTTTGATTTTAAACCAGTTCTATCTCCATTGATCCAGTGATCCCCAAATATGACTTCTAACTCAAATCTTTACTACACTGTGTATTCACAAAAGTGTACCAAATTTCTCCATGAAACGCTGCATACGATGTCAATTTCAATTATGAAATACATCCAGACCATCTTATCCCACAATTTTGAAGTCCAAGCATTCCCTTCAATAGCATCGATCCATTCTGTGATCGATGCTAATTTGTTCAATAATCATAAATCACACAGAATTCAAGATTCTTACCATCAAACCACATACTCTAAAGATGTAGATTGAGTTTCAAATAACAGGATTCCCCTGTTCCAGTAAATTCATTTGCACATAATATGCACTCAAACCAGAACTCAGAAATTGAGTTTTTCCTGTATTAAAACTGGTATTTACATAGGATTTCTCTGGCCTGATCTTCTATATCAGTGGCCTTCTTCCACTACTTTCCCGAAGGCTTACAATCCAAACTCTATTCTTATTCTACTCAACTTTGTTTTTTTTTATGCCTTTGAGGCTTACATTTCATAAAAAGGTCCTGAAACTATTTTTGTTTTCAGTTCTTGCATTTCCTCAACTAAATCCTAAAATCATTATTTAATCCCTAAGGTTCCTCTTTAATCCCAAAAATCATGAAACTGATTCTACTTAAGGAATTTACAATCAAATCTCTTATCTCAATTATCCTACTCCCTCATGTTCTCCAATCATTTGGGAACATTTACAATTTCTCTCACAATATTTAATTAATTCCTAAATGTCACTCAAAACATTAATAATTACAATAAAAATAAAAAACACAAGACCCCCCTATGTCTATTAAAATACGAAGTATTTCTTGAGCCTAATGCCCCTGCATCAGACTCCCAAGGTTAAAATAATCATGATCTCCTGATCATGTGTTTTTAGTCCTTGTCTTCCTGGATCCCACACTCTGTTTTGCTGTTGTCCATAAGCTACATTATTCTTTAGCTGCACTTCTCCAGGTTTCCATATTTTATGTTGGATCTTCCCGCTTGCTATGCTTTCACATTCTGTGACTGTATTTCTCTTGTTGCTGCTACTTCTTTGCTTTCTTGTTGCTGTTTTCTTCTGAGACACTTTCATCATCATCCTTCTTATCAGTTCAATTTCTTTATCTAATATGTCTTCTGACTGTTGGATACTGCTTCCTCTTGATTGCTAAACTTCCATTCTTGCTTGTTGAACTCTTACTTTTACTTGCTGAACTCTTGCTTCTGCTTGCTGAGTTCTTACTGCCACCCTATCATCCTTACCCTCTTGTTTTCTGCAACGAAAAAATTCTTCCTGCTTGTCACTTATGACAATTTCTTTGTTTCCTGACTTCAGCAATTCCTTGGACTGGTATTTAAATTTCTAGTCACTGTCATCTTCTTTTCTCTGCTGTAACTTGTTTTCCTAGACCAAAAATTCTTTAGTCCTTTCATCAGTACTTGCAATCATAAAACAAACATAAAAATTATAAAACCTTTGTGTCTCTTCTTCCTCCAGCAACACTTTAATTTGCTGCTCTGACATCAGCACATCAATATGCTAACTCCAATTTTTCAAATAATTTTCGAGACTGTCAGCTAGTCTCTCTTCTGTATCATCCTTCTTAAGGATGTCTCTTTGCTCTGGTTCATAAAAATGAACTTTTTCATTCCCATTCAGTTCTAACTTTACAATCTGAACACTTATTCTTTGTGTTTCTAGCCTCTGCTCCAGAATACTTAACTCATGCCATAAATCTGTCATCTCATCTAAGAAAATCTCTGTACAATCTTCACTACCTTCATAAGTCAAGTTTCTTGCTGTCACTATTTCTTCATCTTTCATTAGAATAGAATTCTGATCTTCCATCTCTACAATAGGTTTAGTTATTTGTCCATCACTTTTCATTTGGCCATTTAATAAAATCAATGTTTCATTATCAATAACAAATTTCTCATCATCAAATATAACTGTCATATCTCCATTGAAACAATTATTTTCACAAAACAAGGAATTTATGAATTCCTTTTGTTGCAGTGATTCAATTTGATCTTCCTCTGAAAGATAATCATCATCATACTTTACTTGGCGAATTTCAGCTTCACTCAATACAATTTCATCACATGAATTGTCTTCTTCAATACCTGCATTCACACACAACTTGTCAGTTTTAAAACCATAAGACCTTACGACCTCATTTGATGATTTAATCACCAAATCCTCCTGCTGTTCCAAGTCCTTTATACAATTCAGAAATTCTTCAATGGTATGCTCTTCAATCTCCTTAATCTTTTCAATTGATTGCTTAATTTCCAGCTTTTGGCCATCTTCATAAGTTAAATTTCCTCTGCTTCCAATATGTTGAAAAGTAAAACTTTTCTCCAACTGTGTATGGACATTTTCAAAAGATCTGGCTGTCCCATTTTCTTCCTTTATAACAATATCAGCAGTTTGTCCTTCTCCACATGTTCTTCCTGCAAACATACAAAATTTATCAGATTTAAAGTCATTCGACCTCTTGGTTTCACTTGAATTTTCAGTCTTCAAGTCTTTCTCCAAATACTCCTTTGTTTTGAGTAATTTTTCCTTCAGTCGAGCATTTATCATTTGCTCTTTCTTCATCTGTAGCTTATGCCACTTTATCTTTCTTCTTACAAGAAAACCCCACCTCTGGTATTCCTCTATCATCATTTTCAATTCGTTAAATTGTTCTCTTATCTCAGCTAAGTCTCTCTCATACTGTTCCTTCTTTAAATGTCTCTGTATGCCATTTGTCTTGGCATCTTATTTCTTCACTTTCATTCTGTTGTGGTGTCTCTCAGAACCTCTGCCATTTCTACTATGACTATCAGTAGTCATCGTCCCCTTCATTTATATCTTCATGAGTTCCTCACTCATTCATCATGAGTTGTACTAAAGCCTCTGCAATAACAAGTCCTCCTTGTTACAACTTACCTCACCAATCCTTTTCTTTGGACTTGATCTTTTGGCAAGCACTGGTCCTCTATCTTCAGGAACCTTCTGAGCATTCCTCTCTGCTCCCTCTAGGCTTCACTCATCTGCACCCCTTCAAGAACACAACTGTTCTTTTCATCCAACCTCTGTTGGAATTCCTCTAGGTTCTGCCACATTCTCCTTTCTCTTTAGAAACCTTCACTGGCTTCCCTCATCACTGCTTTTTAAAGTTGTGATCTTCTTGTTGAGATGCTCCTTAATTGCCTGCAATCTGCATTTCTGCAAACAAAATCTTCAAATAAAATCAAAATACCTCACCTTCAAGGTTTGTTTCAACATCCATTTGCAATTGCTTTTGCAAATTCTCCAATACTTTGATGTACTGCATGCTGTCCTGTCAGATTTAAATTTGATCTTCTTGCCATCACCATTATACCTGTGTTCACACCTTTCAAAACATATCATGGCAAATCTTCAAAGCACATTTTCTTTCAAGTTCAGATTCTGCAAATCTGAATTCTGTTCAAATTTACAATTACTGTCAACAGATTTAAAATTCCAAGTTTTCCTTATTTCATGCATCAAAAAACAAAATTTAATTTTCAAAAGAGCCTTTCCTGCTCTAATACCACCTGATAGCAGAATGAGTGCTGCTAAACCCACATCTTGTCAATAATGAGTGCATAAAATGGATAATTCATTTTTCAACCAACATAATTTCCAGATTTGGCAAATTTAAAAGCAGAATCTTCTTTCATTTAATCTTCAAAGAAGATTTCTTTGCTGCTGTTATCAAAGTTTTAAAACTCAACACCACAACTTCACATGCGAAAGCTTTTCATTTTTCAAACTTGTGGTTAAAGCCATATAAGAAGACTCTACTCTACAACTTTATTAACGGAAGTCATTTCATTACTTAATCGCCATATAAAATATCCATTTGACATTTCATACTTCGGCTTTGACCTTGGTTTAAAACTCAAGAATCAAACTTCATATGTGACTTCCCACGCAGACATTTCCATTATTTGAGAGTGTAACTTTGGGTAAAACCCAAGGCACTACATACATTTGTATTCAGGCCACAACTTATCATTCCATTAACCTTTATTATGTTCATCAAATCCGAATGCTCAAGAACCACATTATTTACTCGGCCCCACAATTAACATTTCATACCATTCCAAAAGTCCGACCCTATTTAACTTTTAAAACACAAATATTAACAAAATATTTGTTCGGGTCCAAAACATTAACAACATACCTCTCCATTAACCTCCGAGTAGCATCACGATACGAACACCGTTGATCCCATGATAAATGTCATCGAACGAATATCGCATAGCAATTAGCTCTGCACCTTATCGCTCCAAACTTACGCGACATAAGAGGTAATTTAAAACCATCAATGTCACGTGTCACTGCCTGGATGCTATCGCGTTCAACTCAGGAATACCACTTACCATTTATTTGTTATGCGAAACCCATTTGTAGTTTCAAGAAACACCTTCATAGTTCCCTTTTCCTACCGGTTTATGGTTCTGCTTCCTTTACAGTTCTAACGCTGTTACTAACAGTTCCACACTTCACACAACGTAACTTAATTTCCTTTCAATTCCACCTTCATATTCAAACTGCGCCATCGTTCTGATTCAACTTCATCTACTGTTATTTCGATCCGCTACGTGGTTTCGAACAGGCTCTAAACCCTCCATCATTCATCTACGCACGACTCAATCTCTATTATTCATTCCATCTCTACTTTGGCTTCATGAATTCGAACACGGCCGGATTCAATTGAAAGGAATTCCACAATAGCTGTGACAATTCCAAAGTGCGATTTCTTTGTAAACTGAGATTTTTCTCAGTTCCTCCCTTAAAGGTAACTGCAGATGAAAGTCTGCAATCAATTATTTACTTCATTCACATAGAATCGCCTCCACAATGGCGTAATTCAGAAATTTAAGATTCGATTTTAAACCAGTTCTATCTCCATTGATCCAATGATCCCCAAATATGACTTCCAACTCAAATTTTCACTACACTATATATTCACAACAGTGTACCAAATTTCTCCATGAAACGCTGCATACAATGTCAATTTCAATTATGAAATACATCCAGACGATCTTATCCCACAATTTTGAAGTCCAAGCATTCCCTTCAATAGCATCGATCCATTCTGTGATCGATGCTAATTTGTTCAATAATCATAAATCACACAGAATTCAAGATTCTTACCATCAAACCACATACTCTAAAGATGTAGATTGAGTTTCAAATAACAAGATTCCCCTGTTCCAGTAAATTCATTTGCACATAATATGCACTAAAACCACAACTCAGAAATTGAGCTTTTCCTGTATTAAAACTAGTATTTACATAGGATTTCTCTGGCCTGATCTTCTATATCAGTGGCCTTCTTCCACTACTTGCCCGAAGGCTTACAATCCAAACTCTATTCTTATTCTACTCAACTCTATTTTTTTTTATGCCTTTGAGGCTTACATTTCATAAAAAGGTCCTGAAACTATTTTTGTTTTCAGTTCCTGCATTTCCTCAACTAAATCCTAAAATCATTATTTAATCCTTAAGGATCCTCTTTAATCCCAAAAATCATGAAACTGATTCTACTTTAGGAATTTACAATCAAATCTCTTATCTCAATTATCCTACTCCCTCATGTTCTCCAATCATTCGGGAACATTTACAATTTCTCTCACAATATTTAATTAATTCCTAAATGTCACTCAAAACATTAATAATTACAATAAAAACAAAAAACAAAAGACCCCCCTATGTCTATTAAAATGAGAAGTATTTTCTTGAGCCTAATGCCCCTACATCAGATCCAGTATCTTTTTGCAATCGTCTTCGTGCAGAAAATGCACACTAAACCAATTGCTCATCATTCTGCTCACTTTTGGGTTATAACCTAGGATAGGGCTCCAGTAAATCTTGACCCACTCCACCATATAAATTTCAGCCGTTTCAGAGAAAAGCCATCGACTGATGAGAGCCCTTTTTTGAGGGCTGGCCACCCTAGCCCATAGATTCCCGTATTCGAAAATCACTTCCTTCACCACCTCAGCCAGCTTAAAACAAGCCTTTAAGCTCCTGTGAGAAACCCTCTTCTGCCCACGGAAGGAAGACAATATCAGGTATTCCAGAACTGTTAACTTCTCCACCAAGAGATACACTATTGTGTAGATCAACTGTTATGTCAAAATGTCCATCCTACGATGAACATAATCCTGAGCAAGCCCTTTCAGCATCCAATGTGGCCGCAATGAGGGCCTCATGCACCGATGTGTCAAATGGTAAGATTGAAAAGGGGTCCGCCATTATAAAGACAAGGGTTATGCCCAGATGCCACCTCAACCTTAAAACATTGCTCAACACACAAGTCACCAGCTTGTCAACACATCACATTTAAGAGTCACCAGCTAGTCATCATGTCACACTCGTAATTACTTCGAATGTAGATGCCTCGGTCAACAGATTCCTTGAGATCTAACCTTTCCACTCATTTACTGACCATGACATAGATTCACCAACCTTATTGATCGCTAATTAACTCAAGCCAATCTCATTTCCGCGTATAAGTACATAAACAAATCCCTTATCCACTTACTGAGATTGGAGAATAATGTTTTGTTTATGTCCCTTTTAAAGAATTTGTCAGGCGATCATTAAAATACATAAATAGAAACTGCCATCTGGTCCTAGAAGAATGAAATGATGATGATTGCAACTTAATGATCCTTGATAAGGACCACGATCCAGCTTGTTAGAAATATCCATGATCCAAGCCCTTACTTGGAAAGAGTACTTTTCTCGGGGTCATAAAGATCAAGATGTGACCTTAAATTTAAACTTCAACCACCCATAGGAAAAATAGAATACGCTGGAAAAAAGGTGATGAAAGGAAAGAATGTCAGAAAAACGAGTGGTAACAGCCAACCCGATCAGTGAAAGGTCTTAGACATGGAAGCAACAACAACATATACAGCTCGAACAATGCCACCACCTACATCATAACTAGATAGCAAAGTCCTTACAGGGCTGGGAAATGATAAATGATTCTAACCACCATTTCCAGAGTGCTCCCCATCTAGATTTAAATGTAGAAAACTGTGATTCATCAACCCTTTGAGATACTAGAGAGATTATCTTACTTTTCCAGTTTTGCATTAGTACCGGTAGAGATATATCTTAAATGAGTCTCCAGTATTGCATATAGAATGCGAAATGCAATAGAACATAGGATAACAATCATCCCAATCTCACAAAAATCCTCTATTATGTTGAAGCATCAACTACACAAAAACAGAGGCCACCCTATCCATACCCATCGACCCTAGACAATGTAATATTCTTGTACAACAGTTTTCATAGAGGATGGCCTTTTTTGTTAAAAAAGAGAGCCACAGACAACAAAACCTATCAGATACAGAGCATAGATTGACATTTGTAAGCTTTTACGCTAGTTAAGACCAGTGGGTTCCTTAAGACATAATAACTCAACATACCAAGAGAGGGAGATGCACATCGAACCATGTAGAACTCCTCGAGAAGACGCTCATATTTCCATTTCCTCTCTCCCTCATCTTCTCGACCCACTTGTACTCGGCACCTCTTACGCAGAAGAGAAGAGTGGCATGACACAGTCATGCATTCTACCTAATTTACCTAATTTAATCACACCAGGATAGCGTTCAAACATTCGCTCAATCCCTCCCTGCTCTGCACCAAACTTTCTCGCATGGCACACAACGTATTGCGAGTTTACTTGCTTCCAAATCATCTGAGGGACAACAGTGACACACACTTAGAGCGGGTTTTTCAGACTCAAAAGTGACTTGCAAATACAGGGTCTAGTTGCAAATGTTAAAATTCCTGTAAGTATGTATTAAAGATTTACTATCCTTCTAGCTATAATATTTTGAAAATTGACAGTGATCATTTTTATCTATTAGATTCTAAAATACTTTAGAAATCTTTAATCTAATTAAATTGAGTATTACAAAATACGATTCTTACTTGTCCGCTCCCAATTTCTCATAAGCTAGTTGCAAATGTTAAAATTCTTGTAAGTAGGTATTAAAGATTTACTATCCTTCTAGCTATAATATTTTGGATCATTTTTATCTATTAGATTCTAAAATGCTTTAGAAATCTTTAATCTAATTAAATTGAATATTACAAAATACCATTCTTACTTGTCCACTCCCAATTTCTCATAAGCTAGTTGCAAATGTTAAAATTCCTGTGAGTAGGTATTAAAGTTTTACTCTCCTTCTACCTACTATAAATAATATTTTGAAAATTGACAATGATCATTTTTATCTATTAGATTCTAAAATACTTTGGAAATCTTTAATCTAATTAAATTGACTATTACAAAATACTTAAAATATATATATATATATATATATATATATATATATATATATATATATATATATATATGATTTAGTCAAAACTAACAATACAATCCCACCACATGTATTATCATTTATATATTATTATTCTGTAATTTTCTTAAAATTATTTTGTTTTGATTTTATAACAATTTAATGAATTTGGTATTTTTAATAAAAAACACAAAATTTTGTTTATTATTTAAATATAGGTTAAGATTACCTATTTCTTTATATTAAAAAGTTGTTTATAATGACAATAAAAAAAACTAATTTCATGTTAATTGGCATAACCATTAAAAACCTTCCATGAAATTTGAAGTTTGAGATTATCTTCTATTGACATCTGGCTAATGAAGTCATCAAAATCTCATATAAGTTCAAAATCTTCAGAGAAAACTCAATTTTCTCACTTGCAACACACAAGAGGATTCATGGAGGACGGAGTGGAAGCAAATTACACAATCGCTAGAATTGCGATAAACACTAAAGGTTATCTTTTGCTTTGTTTTTCATATGAAGAGGCGTCCTCACCTCACCCCATGTTTTACGATAAACAAAGCAATTTTTTTTTTCCTTTGTTTTGCGAGCACATATGAACAATTTTTTTATACATCATATATGAACAAATTTTGTTGATCTGTTTTTGTCATTTTGCTAAAATGAATTACAATTATGGTTTCTAAACTAGTTGACAAAATTTGTTTATATATAATTATCACTCAAAAATTTCTATATAAAAAATCATAAAAATTTATATGGAGTTTTGCTGTGCACCAACAAAAGGGTCTCGAAGCCCAAGCCAGAAAGCCATGTGCTGACTACTCTCCTCAGGCCCTTACAATTTTTCGAATTTTGTCTGAATGTGAATTCATTCAAACAAAACCAGACCACAAATTAGAATGCCATTAGGAGATAATCCAGCACATGGCCTTCCCGCTAAAGCTTCAACTCAGTTCCGTTAGTGCACAACAAAACTCTCAGTAAATCTTCACCAGATAATTCATGTACAATAGGCATATGCATGATCCTCTATAGTTAAAACATGTTACAAAACTTCAGAAATAGGGCCCTAATACATACGTTCAAGAGCGTGTGTTTCATCTAATTTACAAAACTATCATTATTGACTAAAAATTAAAAATATATGTCCATTAACTAATGAAAAATAAAGGATACAAAGGAGAGATGTTATCATTACTTAAAAAAAAAATTAAGCATATGTTAACTAATTAATGGGTGGGAAAATAAAAAATAATATTGATTATATTGTTCAATTAAACTTTTTAACAAAATTAAATAAATATATACAAATATATTGTCAATAGCAAAAGGAAATTATTTGTAGACAAAATTCAAGAAAACAAAAAAAGTAAAAGTTTACAAGGAGTATCCTTACCTAAGTTAAGGTATATTTGATTTGTAACCTATAATAATGAAATGAGATTATTTGCTTCTAATTCTGTCTTGCTTCACATTGGGACAACAAACTCACTATAGTGTAAATCTTACCAACACCCCATTCCTCATTCTAATTAGATTAGGTTTTGTTTGTAACCTAAAAAAACTATATAAGATTATTTGTGAGAAGACAAAACGAATAAATCATAAGTCAACTCTCCTTACGTGTAAAGTGGTTTGTGAAATTGGAATACTTACAAAACTAAAATGCCAACTGCTATTAAGTGTAAAATGTTGCATGAGATTGGAATACTAAGAGAACTAAATATTGTGTGTTACCTATAGAATGCTACATGAAATTGGAATTGGAATAGCTAAATTTTATAAAAGTAAAAAATAATTAGTATACCATAGTTTAAAATGCTTTTGTGTGAGTTAAATTTTCTCAAAGTAAAAAACAATAAGTATTTATGATATATAAACTAGAATATATCCATCTTAATTCTATATCTACACTATAGAGAGGGATCAAATCCTTTGTGGTGCAAACATTTCTTGAAGTTTTTCACTCAAAAAAGGGTTTGCATATTAAGATATTTGATCTCACTTGTCACAAATTTGATCTGGCTCGACACTTGGTAGATCCAAAGTTAAGATGGATGTAATTATCATGGGCTAAGAGGGATCAAATCTCTTTTCACCCTAAAAAAGGTTTGCATCTAAAAATATTTGATCCCTTTTGGCTGATCTAGGCTTGTTTAACTTCACCTTTTAAATAGACTATATTCCACATGAAACCATGGGTCAATACCATGGGTTTTTAATACCATAGGTCATTTTTATTTTTATTATATTTTTATACGATTATTTTTATTTTGTTTGGCTATGACCAAACATGTCAAGCATGCATTGGAATTTTTCAACTAACTCAAAAAGTACGTTGAACACCTTATGTATGCCAAAGATGCTACACTTTATATTCAAATTTCTAATTGTTGTCATATAAAGTTTATATTTTTTCCTACTCACCATCATGGTCTCTCACAAAGGAAGTTATAGCTAGTCTACTCCTAAGAAACTCTCTAAAAAATACTATCAAAATTGCTACATGTTGTCTACCAATTATAGTAGGCCATGCATCTAACTATAAAAAGAAAGAAAACAACTGGACGCCAAAACATAAGCCAATAGTTTGGATGATCATCATTTGTCAAAGGATGTTACTAGGGCAAGGTCATATGCACTTGAGCCTGTTGGAGGTTTGAAATCATACTAAAAGTGACCTTTTATATCAGCTAAATGGGTGTTGAGGTTGACCGAACAGGAGTGTTGGTGGCATTGGACACTTTAGATTTCATTGAGGTATTCAATGATCTCACAATGGTCCTTATATTATTATTTGAGCATCCAACCTAAGATCATCTTCATTTTCCAATGAAGAGTGATGAAATTAAGGTATTGGTTGCATCGTCCCCTAGTGTGGCTAGGGTCACAAACCTATCTAGAAAATTTGGTTTGAATTTCATTGTAGGAATAGGGATGTCAATCATTGGTGATTAAAGCTTCCAATTATTGGATTTATACTTCAATTTCAAGTGGAGTAGTAGAATGAAAAATAATAGCCAAAGATTGGGCTCTAGTTTTAGCATGAGTCAAATATGAGGGGCCACGACCTCTAAACACTTGACAAGAATTCATTCTCTAGTGAGGCATAATATTTGGCAGAATATATGGAAAAATATTGGTAAACCCCTAGAAGAGGCGTGGATGAGTGAACCAAGCTAAACTAAGCCAGGACAAAGCCATGAAGACATTTAGCACTACACCTTGGCTGACTAGGGGGTGGGGTAAGACAGAAGCAATGGAGGGGTCAGTTCCAAGTTGAAGCTTTGGGCGGATAATGAATACCAAATTAATGATAACAACCCAAAAATTTTCAACACTATGAGGACACGCTACACACCATAAACAAAATTTCACCATGAAGAGAAAATCAAGCTAGAAAACATGAAAAAAATAGACATATGATATTTAATCCCTATGTTGATGACCCACTAAGCTTTGAGGTGTTGTGGTCAAATATCCTCACTTCTTTGGATGATTTGAATTCCTAGGCTGTTGTTATTTACAACCTCTCCCTTGATCTAGGCTCAAAGCTCTACCAAACAATGGATGTGGTAGGGTTCCAAGGAAGGGGGCTTGAGCCTTCATAAAATAGTGAGTCAAGAAATCCATTTTCGTCATGGAAATATCCCACTTGCAACTGGGAGTCACCTCTTATGCAACAACAAAACTCGAGGTAGTGACAGGGAAGGAAATAATTCCTAGTGGAAGTGGATTATTCCATCTTAATGTGATGGAATGTTAAGGTTATTGGCATGTGAAAGTGCATGAGGTGTGGCGACAATGCCATACCCCAATTTTTGATGGAAGGAGAGGTGGTAGGGTGGCAAGCTTCACCACCCATCCATTGGCTTGGTTTATGACACTCCGACCAGGGATGGTTATAGGAGACAATGAGTTGTAGTTGATATCTCCTTTTTGTCCAACCCTCATTTTTATTTAAAATATGCTAGGTTAATATCTTTATTTGAGCATCCCACATTGGCTAAGAAATCCATCACCTCATTTTCGGATCTACGAGAATGAGAGGTGAGGGTGATAGGAAAGGCTTGGAGCAAAGATTCAACATGAGATACAAAGATCTCCAATCTCTAACTCTTATAGATCTTGTCCACGTGGCACCCATTTAAAAGTATTTTTACTATATTGGTTACCAACTCGAATTTCCATCTACTTGGATTCTTATGAAATAATTGTCTTTTGCATGTCACAGTATTGTCCCCAAAGCAAATAATTTAGTGATATTGTTGTTATTTATCCTGCAACTATCTGCATAGAGGAATAATTCTTGATACTCACTGTATCAAAAGTTCCCTGCATATATTTCCAGGCCTATTTTACCTTTACACGTGCCATCAAAGTTCAACTTTATAAAACTAATTGGGGAGGGGGGGAGGGTGTGAAAATTAATGGAAGGCTCATCCGCATATGTGTGGAGTAGGGAGATATCTAGTGATCCATGGAAAGTGAGAGCTCTAGTTTACTAAGGGTCCCTACCTCCTGACAGTTTTCCTCCTAATATTCTTAGGTCCAAGAAGTAGATAGGCCTTTTTTCTGAACATTTTGTTGTATTATTTGCTAGACCACTCCTTCCTAAGATTATAATTTCTTGAAAATCGTCTTGTTTCTTTCTTTCCAGGTTAAAAATAAGAGGAAACTTGGTATGAATGTCTAGAATCCGTTAAAGATAGGGCTATGGAAGATTCCCTATCTCCATTGGTCGATGCTTTCTATAAGAATGTTATATCTCTGATCCAAGTGCCCAAATAGAAGTAGAATCCAGTCCCATAATTTCATGGAGAAGGAGCATGCATGACTAAGTGCTCTAGGTATTCCTCATAATTCGAACATAGAGGAAAAATTGAAGGACCTGCGAAACTTTTTTCCTAATTTGATCCCAAGAGAGTACCCATATTCTAGTAGTCAACTATAGGAAGTGAGTGATTTTAGGCCAGTGTCCCTATGTCCATAAATTTCACCAAATAGATTCTTTAGGAAGGTCCTTGTGGTGAGTTAAAAAATCATAGGTTTCCTTTATTGTGAACATCCCTTTTGTTTAGTATCCCTATTGGAGTTTAACGAGGCCTTGTAGAGTTGGAATTTTCCAATATTTCATTTATTGATCTCGCTTGGTCCAAGCTACTATCGTTGGATGATCGAGAAAGTCCTCAATTATATTCCAACTTCCCCATTTGGTGGATTTAGTAGATGTTTTCAATATACCATTATGTTATATTGTTTTGTTATTGTATAATTATCAAGTTCCTGGAACTCTTTGTGGTCGCCCAATCTAGGAATTTTGTTGCCAAGTGTCTCTCCAAAAGAGGGTAATTTGACTCTCCCTAATTTCCCAAAATTCATGGTCCTATACTGGGCTGTTGTTGTGTCTTGCCATATTCCAGATTGATGATCCTTGAGAGAATTCTATGTTTCTTAGCTTAGATAATTGAGATGTATGTTCGCTATACTTTCTGTTCAATATTTGTTTCGCTAATTTTGGTCTACCTTGGATCCATCTCCACCATATTTTCAGCCCCATAATCCCATTGAGGGTTTTGGAGTCATAGATAGCTAAGCGGCCTACAATATTTGGGAGACATAGTTTCTCCCATGCAACAAGTGATCATTTTCTTTCCTTTTTAGTTCTCTTCGAGAGGGGATTTCTATATAGAGTCTTGATAGCTCAAAGGATAGTTTTAGGAGTTGCCATTATTTATAGTTGGATCAATGGTTGATTTTTAGAAATAATTTTGAAATCACTATCCTTATTTCTAGATTACGTGACTTGAATGACCAAATTTTAAGTTTTTGAGAGATCCATTGTAGAGTGTCTTGGTAGTAGGCTATATGAAGGGAAATTTTAAGCAGCAGAGCCCTGAAATACTTATCTAGCAATTTGATAAGTTCAAATTCCATCAATAAAGTTAGATGATGTTGGATTTCCACATTATTATTGAAAAAATAGATTTGTTTTGTTACCTTACGTGAAGCCTCCATGACTTCATTAAGGATTATTTGTAGAGTATTGATCTATCAAGCTAACATCACTAGAAATATCATGATATCATCCACAAATTTCTTATGTGTAACGGAGAGATCCACTCCATATAGTTTTATTCCTTTGATCTTACTTTGTGTTTCCGTTACCTTTATATGTCTACACAACCTTTCTATTGCCATGATGAAAAGAAAAGGGGATATTGGGTTTCGTTATTGGAGCCCTATGGATGAGATAAAAGTGGAGGAAGGAAATCCATTTATAAGTATTGAGAACAAAGGGATTGAGATAAGGGACTTGATCAATTCAATCCATTTGTCTGAAAATACAAAGCCTGAAGATTTTGCAGGAGGTTATCCCAATTCAATCATTCATGGGCCTTAGAGAGCTTAGGTTTTATCGTCATCCATACCTTCTTTAATTTTTTCAATGAGTGAATGACTTCATGAGAAACTATGATTCCATATAGGATCTCCTAACCTTCCACAAAGCCTATTTGTTTAGGGGATATTCTTGAGCTTAGCAAGTGCTTGATGCATTTTGTAATCACTATCAATATTAACTTGTATATAACATTAAAAAGGGATATAATTTGGTGTAAATATGTTGATAGAATTGTACTTATCATATTTCGAGATCAGGGTAACAAGGGTAGAATTAAGTTGATGCCACATTGAGCGCGAGAGTTGAGGTTACTCCACAAAAAAATCCATTTTGGACCAAGGAAAGGGTAGCAAGCTTGGAAAAAGGTAGGTTTTTGAAGCCATTAGGTTTGGGGGTTTTGTTCTTGGGAATTTCCATCACAACTTCCTACACCTCTAAAAATGAAACCTCCCCCATTAGGCCGTCGTTTTTGGATGATTTGATGAGGGTAGGTTTTTTTGTTGTTATCCTTTGGATTGCTTCTATCTCTTTCAACACGGGTTCCACTAAGAGGGAGTTGTAATAAGAGACCAATTATTGTTCCTTATCTACATGTTCCACCAATCTATTTCGATCTTGATACAATAAGGATAATATTATTTTATTATGTTTGTGTATTACCATTTCCTTGTGGAATGATTTTGTATTCCTCTCCCATTCCCATAACCACCTCACTCTTGCTTTTTGTTTCTAGAGAACTTCCTCCTTTCTCCATGCCTCAATTTGGTTGATTAACTATCCATCCTCTAGAATTGTGTCCTCTATGAGACCTTCTAAGATGATTTGTTATTGCACCTATTTCATACAATATTCCAATAATTACTTCCTCGTGAAAATATGCCCATTATTTTTTTCGTTCTAGAATTAAAGTTTTGCATTGAATTCCTTTAGCTTAAATTGGAATGCATGTATGCAATTTATTCCCTCAAAGTCAAGAGTATATTGAGGGAATAATAAATTTTGTAATATTATTAGAGTGGGAGATGTCATAATCAATACAAAGGATGGATAGGGTATCTTTCCAAAACAATTTAGGCATGTACCATAGATGTGTATGCATTTGATCTCTATGGGATTGTTGGATGATTAAGGTTGCTCCACAACCTTTAGCAAAGGTGGATGGAAAATTTGTAAAGGGTCACTGATGATGCATAAATTATTCAAGATAGGAACCTTGCGTGCAATGAGGAAAACAACAACGATATTAGATGTATTTTTTGTTGCAAAATAATGAAACTCATTGGAGTTATGGCATAAGTGCCTAGGCCACACGAGTGAAAAGGTCCTAAAAGTTCTCATTTGTAAAAAATTACTTCCAGGTTTGAAATTATATGAACTTGATATTTGTGAGAATTATATTTATGGTAGGAAATGAATACTTTCATTTATGAGAGATGGTCATGAAAGAAAAACAAACTTATTACAATTAATACACTCTGATGTGTTTGGGCTAGTGAATGTTAAGTATTTAGGAGGATCTTGATATTTTTTCACATTCATAGATGATGCATCGAGGAAGGTTTTGATCTACCCTATGAAATGTAAAGGTGAGGCGTTTCAGATATTTCAAAATTTTCATGTTGTTGTTGAAAGAGAGTTTAACAAATTGCTCAAGTGTTTGAGGACAGATAACAATGGAGAGTTTTGCTCAAATGCATTAAAGAATTAATGTAATATGTTAGGCATTAAACGTGAGAATATCATTCCTGATACTCCCCAAAAAAATAATACTGGATAAAGGATGACTCACACTATCATGGAGAATATGAGGAATATGATGTCAAATTATAGATTGGAAAATCATTTCTGGGCATAAGAAGTATGGAAAACTTGTTATCTCATCAATTTCTCACCTTATACAACCCTATATAGTGGTATTCCTAAAGAAGTTTTGATAGGTAAGAAGGTAAATTATTCTCACCTAATTTTTTTTGGATGTGAAGCATTTATGCATATTCCCGAGGAGAATAGAATAAAATCATATGATAAATAGAGGAAATGCAGTTTTTTAGGTTATGTGAATGGTGAGTATAGTTACTGTTTATGGGATCTGACTAATCATAAATTTTTTAAAAGCATGGACATAATATTTAATAAATTATAGATGTATAAAAGGCTTGCAGGTGATACGAAGGAATTTTTTGATAGGTTTACAGAATAGCAAGAAAATATCCCAGCATTGACAGAATCTCGGAAACAAATTCGAGAACAAGATTGAAAATAAGAAGAATAAAAGTTGTAGCAACCATTACAAATGCTTCAGCCAGAAAACAAACCACCATAGTTTGTAGGAAATTCTATTAGACCTCATAATCCATCACAAAGTTATCCACCATATAATTATATTTTGTGAATTGATGAAGGTGAACCTTATTTTTTTTAGGAAGCTTGTGAAGTGGAAATTAGAAAAAAATGGAAGAAGAAATGGAGGAAAAAATAGACTCTCTGTTGGAAACAAAAAATTGGTAGTTAGTGAAGCTTCCAAAAGGAATAAATGATCCACAAAACAAATTTGTTTATATGATTAAATATGAGGATTTTTATATGGAATTCTAATCTATGGATAAACTAGAGTTCCCTGAGTGTGGTGTTCCTTCACTCAGAAAAATAGAAGAAACATAAATATTATTTTCTCTAAGACAAATAGATAAACAAAAGGGAAAGAGACCTACTTGTGATCCTTCACTATCGTTCCTCTTCTTTCGTCGCTACCATTGCTCTAAATCCAACTGAATTCGCCAGATCAACACCTGCAATCAAAGACATAAGACAAGAAATGACATACAAATATAAAATATATATCTATCTTAACCAAATCGAACCGATTAGATTTGAGAATACATACACATTTTAGAATACATTCACAAGATATAAGCGTATATATGAGAGAAAGAACATATATATATATATATATATATATATATATATATATATATATATATATATATATATATATATATATATATATATATATATATATATATATATATATATATATATATATATATATATATATATATTTATTTATTTATTTATTGAGAAAGTAGGAGGAGAAGATTACAACCAATAGATCGATTCATCATCAACCTGCTCCAACTTCATTCCATCCTCATCATGCCAAGCATCATCTCAACAGCATAAAAATACTCCAACTCTCAATAATTGAGAATCCAACATCATAACACTACAAAAATTTCTTCCTCCCTAGCACTTAGATGAGTGCTCAATTTATAGGGAAATTGTAGGTTGTTTCTCAATAAGTGATATTGAATGGCTTTCTAATAAAATATGAGACATGTTTCCAGGTTAAATGGTGATGGATGAACACTTGTATTCAAAGTATGACACCTATGAGCTCTTCTAGAAGGCACTGGGCATGTGGAGATTCCATGAATAATGATGATTTCACTCCCAGGAGACCAACGCACCTTTAAGTGTTGGGAAGTGCTCTGCAGATCACCCTTGCATGGGGGTAAGTGCTCTGCAAAGCAGTTAGGCCCATTCAGGGGTGGGTTGATGAGTCAATATGTCATTTCAACTATACTTAAAACATTGGAATTTTCATGAATTAAATCAATCAATGGAATGAATTTTCTAGGGCATGAAGCAACTGAATGAGGGTATGATGGACCCGGTTTGTATTGAATTAGGGGATGATAGACCCTGTTCATACTGGTCTTAGGGATGATTCCCAAATAGATATGTAACAATTTCCCCCTAAAGCATGAGGTCAAAATAATGATAATATTTGGATGAGATGCTTTATGGTGTGATGAGTAGGATCTCATGCGGACGGTGACTTGCATAAATTTGCAATACATTACATCATGATATCTTATACAGCTTAGACATGAATTTCTGAGGGAGGTATACCCATGCTCAACACATAAACTATCATAACACGTACATAAATCAGAAAATCGTCTACAAATATACTTATGCCTACAAATATAGGCCCATGATAAGATGACCATTTGTAGGTAAAGCCATCGTACAGATGATGTGGTACAATTCCTGAAATTACAACCTAGATGGATGAAACTAGATCTAGGGTCTTCTATCTCATTTACTCGATCATTCAAGTACAAGTCTAACCATGTGAATATGTGATCTGAAGTCGAACATGGGAAGACATCGTATGATTACCAGCTATTGATGTAAGTCGTTAAAAAACACTAGAGAAACCACCGTTGATGTTAATGGTTCTCAAGGTATTGTAGTAAAATTTGCAAGGTGTGAATAGATGATTTGATGCCAAATGCCAAACAAAATATCTTGGTAGAATGGCTGTGATGTAAAGCTATTGCCGGAAGCATGAAACCTGTCGTTGATGTAATAAAGCTCCAAGGCACTGGAAATATGTTTATATGTCAACCTCATGGATGATGAGCTGATGTCAACAGGAAGTAAATTTATCACGAAATAGGAGTAATTATTTTGGAGATAAAATGTGACTCAATGAAGTAATGTTTAGGGATGGCGGTCATGAAAATGAAGGTTTATTAGTATTGCAGAAGATGAGGAATTACTGGATGACTTCTGTTGAACATATCAGTGACATTGAAATGAGTTGGCATCATTGACCCAAAACTGAAGTGATGTATGGTATGATAGACCATAGGTATGATAGACTGTCAAGAAGATTACCCAACCCAAAGACACAAAGATAAAGTGAAAGTGTCATGTTCAAGAGCAACTTGCTACCATAAAGTGTTCTATTCTTTTTCGCAAAATTTCCCCAGTCATTGTTGACCAGCACCTCTTAATTTTTTAACAAGCTTGAGGAGGGTAACATATGCTTGATCTATAATTCGACCCTTCGGGTGAATCCATTTCTATTTGATTATTTAACGAGTCTAGTGATAGTGAAACTCGATCTTGTCATGATCAGACAAGTCCATCATTATTTTTTGTTTTAATGAGTCTAACGACAGAAAAAACTTGGTCCTTTTCATGTTTAGAGAGTTTGAAAAAGGGAAAAAAAGAAAACTCCATGAGTCCTTTTTCGTAAATATGTCGCTCAAGTCTGAAAAAGTGTAAAATGATACCTGAGAAAACCTCTTAGCCATGTTCGACTAAGGTGTTTATTTTTCATAAATAATATATCTCAGTCCAGAAAAGGGTTAAACTTATACTGCGTAGATTTCGTTTCATTTCCTTTTACGAGCTTGAAAAGACAAGTGCTCGGTAATATTTTCACATTAACAGAGTCTGAAAAGAGATAAAAGAAGACTCCATGGGGGGTTCCTTTTTCACATTTAACAAAGCTTGAGAAAAGATAAAAGTGTGCTTTAAATTCCTTTTTCATGTTTAACAAAGCTCGAAAAAAGAGGAAAAAAGTATGCTTTGTGGTCAAATCATTTTTGGATAATGGTGCACTTCAAACTCACTATATCAGATGTAAACTTGTTCAGAGAGCCATCAAACAGATTAAAAATACCCGTTTCGTAGTAAAAATGAACAAAACTATAGTCACATCATTAAATATGATTAAAATAATCAAAATGACTAATAAAAAGAAGTTTTTACCATTTCATTTTACCATTCCATAGTTACCATTTGAAATTTAGGAGCTCTGAACCTGTTTTTGTATTGAACTTCAATGGTCAATTGCGACAGTTTCTGTGGACGATTTCTTGAGTCATTTGATCCAGGTTGGAGATCTCAACCTTCTCTTTCTTTTAGTATAATTTTTGTTTCATTTCGTGGTAAATTTTTAGGTTTTTGAGCCCCTTAGGGTAAATATATTTCCTTCTGAGGGAAACACACCCTTGAATGTAGAAAGGTGCATTATAGAGCACTCAAATTGAAGCTTAGGTTTATGTGCAATGCTCTGTCTAGGGACTAGGGGTGCGTTGGGCGCATTTCACAATTTTGTTTTTTGCTGTGTGCTCAAAATTTCCCAATTTTTTTGCATGAAATGGATCCTAATGAAGCTTATGGTTGGATTTTAGGTATTGATCAGATCAAAATGACCATTATATGGCGAGAAATAGAACATGAAGAGTAAGACATGATTTCCCGAAATGATCCACGTACTGTAAGAGCCCTCAGGGATTGTGGGTTGCTTAAGTATTTCAGATTATCTGGGATGAGACAGAATGTTGAACTATTGGAGTTCTTAGTTCATTCATGGGATCCAACATCTCAGAAATTTCACATTGGGGACAAAGTGCTCCCAATACTAGTTGAGGATGTTTACTTTCTCACTGGATTATCGAGACGTGGTTCTCCTATTTCCCTTGCAGGATATTCTCTTGGAGGAGAGACAATGAAGGAGTACATACGCCATCATTGTCATCCAAGTACTAAACCTACCAAATATGGAAAGACAAACATCCGTGATGTGCGTGATTTTCCTATGAGAACCATCCTTTTTACTATCACAAAGTTTGTTGGTTTTGTGACACTACATGTTGCAAACCGTTCATACATGCAATATGCTCTTGAGTGTCTTGAACCTACAATGTTCAACTGGGCTGAAGAAATACTCTTTCAGATTAAAGAACAATTAACTAAAGCAAAGGGTGGCAAGAAAAAGAATTTCAGTTATGGTTCAATCCTGATTTCCTTTATTTTAGAGCGAGTTCCATTGATGCAGCTACAACATGTGACACTGGGCATTATTGGTCCTAGAGATCCTTGGATGCAGAGATGGGTCGAGTTGATGGCTAGGCATGCTGGTCAATCAACCATCATCTTTTCTAATTCATTCTTTTCCTGGTTTCGATGACAGATTATCACCATAGAGGAGTATCCGTATGCAGGCGTAGATTTCCATGGAGATCCAGATTTGATTTTACGAGATGGCGCTCAATGGGGTGCAATAGGTAAAAATGTTTTGACCATGTTTTTGTTGTTAAGGTTTCTACATGCTTTTGTATTTTTGATTTTTTCCAAGACTAAACTAAATTTTCTTATCTACACAAATGTGGGTCGTGTTCGACTAATGGGTCAACCAGAGTAGGCAAAAAATGAACTGGCAGAGAGGACTATCGGGAGAGAAGTCCTTTAGGATTTGGATTTGACTAGGAATCTTGCTGAGTTGTAGTAGCACGTTGAGGGATTGAATCTTGGGATAATAGATGTCCAGATCGAAGAGTTACCAATGAGGTTCCAGCGCCATACTATTGGTTTTCCTAACCATTGGATGAGGCTATTGTGTAGGATAGCAAGAGAAGTTGCTTGTTATCATGAGCACCATTAGTTTTAATTTTGACATTTTTTGTATACATTTTGAGGTCAGATTGACCAATGTGTCTTGGGCACAAATTTTGTAAAAACCTAAACTATCTATCTATTTGTTTTCAGTGTGTTCCTATGTTTAATGCACAATCCTATTCAATTGTGTGATGTGAATTGAAAATGCATCTTTACATGTGTTGAAAATGTTTGTTTAAAACATAATTCTCTAAAGAATCAGTTAATGTGTTCAAGTTTCTGGAAATGTGTTGATATTTAATGTAATCAAAGTTTCTTTCCAAAAGTCGAACTCTAAGGAACATACGATGAATTGTTGGATTTCGAATGGTATAGATGCTAGTAAGTTATAACACGACAAGCTGTGAGTCTAAGCTAATGATGATGTGGTTAATGCCAAGTGAAATGGCATATAAGAGAAGTTCGATCAACACACTATACTCAGTGATATTGTTTGTTGATCGACCGATACAAATCCCTTGAAAACTCACTAACTCGCCACTTGGAGCGAAAATGGCCTATGCTGTAGAGGATAAGTTCTGCGTACTACAACTAGCACCATCGGCGTACCCAACGAATGGTTCCAAAGATTCAGTCATCTGCAATGAAATGTAAAGTGGATTACTAACTTCAAGAAAACTGTAAGAAACAAAAATGAAAATTAATGCAATCAAATCATATACACAATATGATACAAAAGTTTACTACGCTCATTTAAGCATAGTAACGTTTAGGATACAACCCATTTCAAGGCTACGCCAATGGAATTCCATGATAATCAGATAACTCTTAGGCGACCTTAGCCATAACTATTTTGAAAATGTAGGGGCCATGCCATAGTGGCTCAAATTTTCCTGTTCGTATCAAATTAGCTTCCTGATCATAAAGAAAGACCAGGTCTCCCTCTGACAAGATGCGAAGCTTGAAATTGCAGTCATATTGTGCCTTGATTCATCTCTTATGCACTTCATTGGCCAATGCGGCTTCACGATGTGTTTCATCTAGATGGATGAGGTTTAAAAGATGCACTTCTTAATTAGAGGTGTCAGGTAACAAGTCAATAGCAAGTTTTAATTACAGAATTTCACATTGGATTTGTAAGATAACTTCCAGACCATACACCGAATAAAAGGGAGTAAATCTGGTCGCATTTCTAACTGAGGTTCGATATGCCCATAAAGTAGAGTATAGGATTAAATTCCAATTTTGTTTATGAACCCCTATCATTCGTTGAAGCATTCTCTTAAGGATATTTTTAATGTTTTCAACTTGTCCATTATATTGTGGATAATAATGGGTAGAACTATCATGTGACAGTCGTAATTTGGTAGTCAATTCATTCATCATGTTATTGCGAAAATGATTACCATGATCTGTAACTATAGCTTGTGGTACACCAAACCGAGAACTTACATGATTGAAAAAAAATAATGCAGTTGTTTCGACTGTGTTATTGAATGTAGACATCGCTTTGACCCACTTGGTAAAGTAGTAGACTGTTGTTGCTCCTAGAGACAGCCTTGTGTTGCAAAATACCAATGCCTAGGACATCTTAAAATTATAGGTTAAATGTAGACAATTATTAGGATGCCTTTGATAGAATATGGATCAAGAGAATAATGGTTTTGGTGGTTCACTAATGGATAATACCTTGGAGTATTATTCATGTGAATTACCCTATACTGCGAGAGGGCTCAGGAGGCTATATGGCTGGATGGCTTTCAAATGGGCCAAGTATGAAACGATGAGAAGAGGCTTTCAAAATATGCAGAGGTGTTGAGAAGGAATGGAGGAGGAGGAACCCAAGAGAGACATGCTTAGAAGTCTTAATAATCTATCTCCAATGAATTCAGAAGAAGTGGATGCAAGTGGAATATGACCAACAACAGATATTCATGGAGCAAAAATTAAGGGAGCACAAAAAATTTAACACATGAGTGTTATTCATGCACGAATTCATGAATAAAAATGCATATTATTGGCAGCTACATTACACGAATAATCAAAGCAGCAGAGCATGGAAATATGATTATACATAAACAAGAGATTACTGATAAACAAATATATTACAGATACATACTACTCATTGTCCCATCTGGAATCCAAATAAACAACATTGTATATCATATTAATTTCAAAACAACTCTCCCAAATGTATCTCAGAGCACAAGGAGCACAGTCATACAAAACTACAGAAAAATTCTCCAAAATTCAGAACCTTTGTTTCATCTATGAAATCTCTACATATAGAGTTCCTCTGAGGTTTTACGATCGAATAAAATTCCCATGATCAACCCACATATGTAAAATCAAAATGACCTAACTAACTTACAGAGCGTGAATCAAGAAATCACTCCTGTAAACAGAAAATCAAAACATAATCGGGTGAAATCAAGATTTCACCAGCAGAACATCACAGTCAAACAGTAAAAATAAATTGCATAGTTGGCCACAGAGGCCAAATTCCGGAATCTTAAAAATGGGGCAGCGAGGAATGGCCATGAATAGGTGGGTAGTCTTACTTCCATCACTTGATTCCACATGCTGTTGAAAGCCTCCACTCCCTTGTTCTCATGTTTTCCACTAACTGTTATGGAACAACTAGTCATGTTGCACGTGCCTCACTCTTTGGCAGGGAGTTCTTGGGTGATTGAATAACCCATAACTACGATTGTTCCACCCAAAAAATTATGTTGTGTAGGACTTACGAAAATGGAGAATGGATTTCGGAGGGGGGCTTGTTTGGTTTATGGTATTGGATGGCGGGGGGGGGTGCGAAATCACTGTGGGCTGACACGTAGCAGCGGAGGCGGTTTCCAAAACCAGCCATTTTGGAACCCCCCCACTCGGTGTTATCCTTCGGAAGGTGAGAGGGGGGCCGAAAAAAATTATGAGCTGTCGGATGTATGATAGGCAGCGGAGATGGGGGAAGTAATGGTGGAGGCATGATGATTAACACTGAAAAGAGTGGGACAAAGGCCGTGGAAGGGATTTGATGATGTGGTGAGGAGGTGGGGTCCGCCCGAAAATCGCAATCGAAAGTGTTTTTGTGATGAGAAGAGGAGGGTAAGGGTTATACCCTGCAATGAGCAATGTGTGGTGAGTGGGAGATGACGTGGTATGAGGGAAGTGGGGCCTGCCCAAAAATTGAAATCATAAGTGTTTTGTGATAAGAAGCGGAGGGTAAGTGCTATGGTTTGCGATCAGAGTGCGGTGAGTAGAGGGGTGACGTGTCAAGGCGGAAGTGGGACTGGCCACACATCACAGCTCGGGAATTTTAGTTCTGAGGAATGGAGGGTAAATGCTAATACTTGCAATGTGCAATTTTTGATGAGCAGAGAGGTTGGTGATGCGAAAAGGTGAGTGGTAAGAGTTATTTCTTCTTTTGAATGCGGGGTGTCTACCCGACCCGTGATTTAAATGATTGGCCTTCACTTTAGCCCTTTCCGCTCTTCGTTTGCTTAGCTCCTTGTGTTGCCTTATCCTTTCATGAAAAACAGAAGAAAAAATTGGCTCCATTGGGGACGATGCACTCGTTCGAGTGTGTTGAGAACTGGCAGACCACTTTCTTGTGTTCTTATTAATGTGCCTAGGATCATCATTAGAACCATTTTCAAGTAGCGTTAACCAAAAATAAAACAGGAATTCATGAAAAAATAACAAACCACATATATACACTTTGAGGATATGTACAATGGGCCATCATAGCCTGCTATCAGTGCTGGAAGTAAGGCTTTAGAAACTTTCCATTGACAGGCATCTTGAGTGTGTCTCCTTACAAATTCTCTTGTGCAAAAGTATTGTTTCCTTTGACCTCTGCCACCCTAAATGGACCAAACCAAAGGGGGTTGAAATTCCCATGTTTCCCTTTGTCTGACATCCTGACATCCCATCACAGCACCAAATACCCTACTTGTATTTCCTTGTATTTAGCTCTTTGATCAAATAAGCCTTTCATATTTCTCGGTACTCTGCTAGTCCGAGGCTTACATGTTCCTGTGTCTCACTTAGCTCAACCAATTGGTTCATTCTTTTGATAAAGTTGTTTGGCTCTTCCTCGCTCTTTTGTAAGAATCGGGCCACGGGTAATGTGATCTAAATAGGGAAAAATGCTGCTCTGTCGTACACCAGCTCAAAAGGGGACTTCCCTGTGGATCTTTTGGTGGTAATGCGATTCACCTAGAGAGAAAATTTGAGCTGGGAATCCCAGTTCTTTTGGCTTTCATTGATGGTATTTTTAAGGATCCTCACCAGTGTCTTCTTAGATGACTCCACCAGTCTGTCCCCCTGTGGGTAATATGCAGTGGAGTGCCGCAGACTGATATTATAATGCTAACAGAACTTCACTAACCTAGCCGACTTGAAAGCCTAGGCATTGTCTGTTATGATTTTAGCAGGACATCCAAACCTAGCTATTATGTTATCCTCCAAGAACTTGATCACCACCAAATCTATGGAATTTCTTGTTGGCACGACCTCAACCCATTTAGTGAATTAATATGTGGTGGTGAGAATCCATCGATGTTGGTTGCTAGAAGTTGGGTCAATCTCACCTATAAAGTTGATTCCCCATTGTTTGAAGAGCTCTTCAACATGGACTAGGATAAATGGGAGAGGTGCAAACCTTTGCTTTTCGGAAAATTTCTGACTCTTTTCAGAGGCCCAGACGCGAGCATGTACATCACCAAACAACTTGGGTCAAAATAAGCCTGCTCTTATGATCTTGTGAGCAGTGGATCGCCAGCTGTAATGCCCACCACATATTCCTTCATGGAACTCTGTCATCACTTTTTCAACCTCCTGCTCTGTTAGATATAGTAGTAAAATCGCAGTCGGGTCCTTCCAATACAGTCGCCCGTTTTCCACAATATACTTTTGAGATCTTAACCTTAAAGTGCGATACTTGGTCTTATCATAGTTAGGGGGACACCTCAGGGTTAAAAGGTATTCCACTATATCTTTATACCATTACGATAACAAGTAATTTACATGTGTCTTTTGTGTGGAAGATTCTATGCCCTGATGTATACATGTATTCTCCTGTGCTTCTCCTCCTGTCCTAGATAGATTTATCCCTAGAGCGTGAGAGTTGGATTCAGAAATAATTTTTTCTATCCCTTGGCCTTTGATGAATTTGGTAGGTTTTATCTCCATCTTGCACTCCTGAATCTTAGCTATCCACTTGCCCCTTTTCCTTCACTTTAGCCCTGCACCAGAATATCCTTCACTGCTGTAGTGGGTACGTAAGTTGTTATGACAGATTGTAACACGTACACCCGAAATTCCATAAGTGTCTTGACCAAAGAATATGATTTATTTTCCAAAATTTTATATTGTAGTTCGGCATCTCAGAGGACCTAGATCAAGAACGAAATAGGTTGTTCATGCCCTTCATAATTTTTTTGTAGCAACACCGCAGCTATTGTGTAAGGGGAGGCAAAAGAAAAAATTATGAATGTATTTCCATAATCTGGACCCACTAGCACTGGAGCTTCCACAAAGTCTTACTTGATCTTGTTGAAAGAATCCCTGGATTCAGGAGTCCATTTCACTTCACTATTATTCTTCAACATTTCGGTGATCGTTCGGACAATCTCGCCATAATTTGGGATGAACATTTTGAGGAAATTTATTCTTCCCAAGAATACTTGTACTTCCTTTTTTTTTCTTGGTAGGGAAATTATGTTTATCACCTCCACCCACTTCGGGTCAATATTTACCCCTTCTTTGGTTACTATATGCCATAATAGCTTTCCTTCTTCTAGGGAAAACTTGGATTTTTGGGGGTTAAGAGACATACCATACCTTCGACATTTTTCAAAAGTTTGTCGAAGATGCTCTATATGATCAGCGTCGCTCTTCGAGAAGACTGTGATTTCGTCCAGGTAAATCACCACAAACTTATCCTGGTCTCCTATGAAAGCAACGCTGGAATGTGGCACTAAAATTTATCAGGCCGAAAGGCATTCGAGCATACATTAAGGTTCCCCAAGGCGTAGTGAACGCCATTTGATTTTGGTCTTCTGGGAGCACTGCCACCTGATTATATCCTAAGAAACCATCCATCATGAACATGCAAGAGGATCTGACCACCTTTTGCAAGATGTGGTCCATCTTCAAGAGGGGATAATTGTCTTTGAGTGAGGCTCTATTAAGATTGAAGAACTCCACAGAAAGCCTGATCTCATCATTTTTCTTCCTTATGGGCACTAGGTTCACCACCCATTCGAAGTGTTAGTCATCAATATTTTTCACCTGTTGATGATGACTAGTTTCCTAAGATGAGTTTTCTAGAAATTGATCTCCAAACTGTCTAATCTGTCAACTAGAAAACACCCCAAATTTTTTTTTGTCCTCCTACCCCTTCCAGTCAGCCTGTGATGAGAAAAAACCCATTCGTCAAGTCCTATTTGGTTTCAGCAAAATAACCCTGTCCATAGTTGCCATAGCTGAAGATTATCTATTGTCATTCACCATTATTCCTGAAGCTATTCATTATCCAACTGTTGAAAAAATGTCTGCAACCCTATCTCTGGTCATATGTCATTTGGAAATCTAATCATATCGAAGGAAACACTCAGAATATGTCAAGATCACTCCTAAGTTAGATAATGGTGTTTTAGGGAATCCTTTCCTTGGCAAAAACATCCTGAGCCAAAAGCCTCTGTTCAGTACCAGCTAGCCCTAACTTAGTGCCTAATCTGCAAAAACAAATCTTGATCCATCCATCGGTCATGCCACTAAGAGGTCATTCTGTCCTAGTCTGGAAAAAGTTCAACAAAGATCCAAAACAGAAGAAGATAAACATGTTCGCTGTCTAAAAGAACATGCTTAGGTCAGGAAAAATCTCTGTAAGACACCGAGGAAGCTCTTCAGATTTCAAAGTCATATGTTTTTACATCTCTGCAGGGGTGTGATTGCAATAATGAGCAATGTGCAAAAGAGAAAAAGGACAAAGTCAAAAAGGGTCCTACATGCTGAATTAGCTTGCCCTCAGTAAAACAAGTGAAATACAGCAAGTAAAGGGCTACCAATAAGTGTGGTTTGAAAGCTAAAAGTTGCCTAAAGAACAGAGAGTAGCCTCCAAGTTATATGAATGCAAAAGGCTGATGTTATGCTGATCAGCAGTGTTCTCAGCATCTCCTCCAAAGGAAAATTCAACCTTCCTCTGCAAACACAGTCAAGGGAAGTCATTCAACTATTTCTAGAAAGCAAATATTCTACATATACAAGTCGGATGGTTTCTTTTCTGGAAATTCACTGGGATAGTTTACACAGAATTCCTATCTCAGAACATATATCATGAAGAAAATTGTTGCCTATTTGACATAATACCAAGCAGAGACACATGGTCTGCAAAAAGGTGATAGAGTTTTTAAATGGATGAAATGACATATTCATATTAAGAACCTCCACCTTTAAAAGATTAGATGGTTGGGAACATAACAAAACCTCCTTCATTTAAAAGCAAAGGGTTAAAGTGTTTTAAGTAACTTCAGAAATTATAGGCTACCTCTTTCCCAGGGATGAAACAACAGATGTATCAGCAGAGTTTCAAATTATTCTTGAGCAAGTTCTTTATTTTTGAAAGACAAGGTTCAAAATCAGTGGTGATTCAATAAGGTTTCACAGGTTGAAAAATCTATCTCATATCACAAGCAAAGGATAGCTGCTAGTATTCAAAAACTCTGACCCTGTATTTCTGACAAACTCATTCAAAGCATAAATCAAAGGTTGCAATATTGACTAAACAAGCCTCTTATGGATGGTTAAATTGATAGACCTAAAGCTCAGTTTCTAAAATTATCTGCAAAATGATATAAGGGCGAGTCCACATAGATGACTGATGAGAAAAGGGAATTTTAACTTTTGGATAAATTCATTATGTTATCAAAGCTAAATTCCCTCTAGGTTATGACTGAAAGGAAAACTTTAAGAGTTACCTATTCAAATCAATCAAAGACAAAGGGCATACTGTTGAAAAGATGAGTTTGCAGTAAATGAGGACCTTTCATTTTTGTGTCACAAAGGTTGATGGGATAGAAGCATCATCCACATCAGAGGCCAAGGGTGACATAAGTGAAGTGGGTCCAGTCCCGGTTTAAAAGGACCTTCTTACTTCAACAAATGAGTACATATGGTTTCAAGGTTGCGGTGATTAATATTTTCATAAAAAACCTTTTCAAAAGGCAGAAAAACCACTCTAAGGGGCTGCAAAAGCACAAAATTTTTCTTCGTTTTTAACAAGGAGGAAAAGGCCTTTGAAAGGCCCTCATCAAGTTTAAAGACTCGAAACAAACATTCATTAGCCTCCTCACCGAAGAAAGAAGCAATTTTCGGGCGATTTTGAAGATTTTAGGCTCAAAAGTTCCGCGTGGCGCGCCTATAGGTGCCCAACCAAAGAGTTTACACGGAGCGCGGCGCGCTTGTAGCCTTGCGTGGCACGCACGTACTGGCGGTCACTAGGCACCCGAGGCCGACCCGACACCCTTTCTGCGTGGCGCATTCTCCTCTCAACGCCCGCCCATCCACCTGTTTTGAAAGTGCGGCCTTGTACACTGCACCAACGCTCCAAAGACCTCAAATTCATTGATCCAAAGGTATTTCTCGCCTCTTAGCTGAAGTTTAAATTCGAGGAGGGTTTAAAGCAAATTTCAAAGATAAACAATGTTGTTTATGAGCACCTTTTGCTTCAAATAGCCAGAAAAATCATTGATTTCAATAGAACATTGTTTGCCAAAGAAGGTAGTAATTGGAAGGGACAATGTTACCAGTTTGAAAGAAGTTGTATTAACCTATTCAAAAACAAATATTGAAGGTGGAAAAACTGTGTGTCAAAACCAAAAGACACTTGCCTCCAAAATCCACAAACAGACCTTGTCAAAGACCTTATTACTCAAACACAGTACTGAAGAGGTGAATGTGTCTTCATTTAGCTTATACTTGTTTGATAAACTCAAAGAAAACTAGTGATAATTTAAAGGGAAACATAGTTTCTTTGAAGGTTTATTATTCAGTAACAAGGGGGCTGCCTTTTGTTTTGGAGAGACATTAATCATCACAGAAGGGCAGTTTTATTCAAAAGCAGAACACAATGTTTTTTGAAGGGTACAGTCTGTTTTAAATTAGTACCTTGAAACAGTGATACCAAAGGAGACAGTGGTTGCAAAGGACCTTTTCCTTACAAGCACAAAAAAAAGTCAATTAGGGGAGAAGATTTCATATTTTCAAACTCAAAAAGAGCTGCTTCATATAAAAAAACAAACTTGTTGGCTAAATAAGGACAGACTTAGTTTTTCAAAGAGTGACAGTGTTTGATTAAGAGCCTATTTCAAAAACATTTGAACAAGTTTGCCTGGGTAAATCAACCAAGGATCTCAGAAGCAAAATGCCTCCTAAGCCAGATAGTAGGAGTGGTCCTCACAAAAGGTATGAACCTTTTTCAACTCAGGAAGTGAATCCATCTCCTTTAGTGCTTTTTAACTTTCATGAAGTAGGATGTTTGGAATTTTGTCAAAAGGTTCAAGAAGTGAAAAGTTATCTTCCCTTGACACATTTTTTTGCTTTAAGGCTGCAAGGGAAGCATGTTCATCTAGCAGGTTTAGACTTCAAGCTCTCTCCTAGAGCTATTTCCAAAGCTACCAAAATTCCATAGATTGGAGAAAAGTGGTTTAAGAAAACCTACCTAGATTCCAATCAATACAAACCCTTCTTGAAACCAGAACATCGGGATGCATGCCTAGCTATTTTTCCTTTTTCCTACTTATTGACCAGCTATGCTCCTCTCATGAAAATCATCATGAAGTATTTCACATGCGAAGGGAGGTTTTCCAGGGTTTATGCTTATCATATCATGCTACTCATGCACTTCACAAGAACTCAATTTCTAAACCTACCTTTTTTCCTCTATAGAAGCATTGACAAGATGGCTTCTACTGTTTAAAAGAAGCCTTCCTCTCAACATCAAGCTTGTCTTTTTCATCATTCCCTTATCAAGATCGTCATCCTCCATCAACTTG
>JAXQQM020069165.1:0-10952 GCA_034641835.2 Pinus albicaulis
CCCACTGTTAATAGATTAACTTTACTTAGAAAAACAAAATGTTGCCCTGTTTCTATTTTAAACCTATTTTTTGAAATACAGAGCCATGTTTATATGATTGTTTATAGTCGAAGCATTGTGGGGTGGTTTATTATATTAATATTTCACGGTCGAATTATGTTCATAACAATTGGAAAAAAAAAATGTTGCCCTATTTCTATTTTAAACCTGTTTTTTGAAATACAGAGCCATGTTTATATGATTGTTTATAGTTGAAGCGCTACGAGGTGGTTTATTATATTAATATTTCACAGTCGAATTATATTCATAACAATTGGAAAAAAAAATGTTGCCCTGTTTCTATTTTAAACCTGTTTTTTGAAATACAGAGCCATGTTTATATGGTCTACGTATTATACTCTTTCTCTGTATATCTACAGGAACCTTTTTGCTATGAACAAGGTGAATACGTATTATAATCTTTCTCTGTATATCTACATGAACCTTTTTGCTATGAACAGGGTGGATGCTATAGCGAGCTACTAATGGAAACAAGTGAGCCTGAACCTTACATCTCGGATGCAACAGATGGTTACCAATTTTGGAATCAAGAGAGCCTGATCTTACAAGAGAGCCTGGGTTTCTGCAGATGGTTTTTATTTCCAGGAACAAGCGAGCCAGAACATACAATCGACCCTGGGTTTATACATAGTTTTGCTCTATCATGGATTCTTTTTGTGTGAGGCATATATCAACAATACATGTCTCTGCACATTTCCTGTATCCGCTTTATGATACTATTTTATGTGTTGACAGGTTATCACTTTGCCTTCAAAACTAGCGATGCTGGTCTATGTTGCTGGTTTATTGATATGGTCTGATGGTCTTTTTATATTTTGGACATATCACACTCCTCACATGATTAGCGTTTTTCTCTGTTCAAGGATTTTGGGTACTTAAATATTGTATTTGGAACAATGGACGTCAGTACTCTATCTGTTGCTTTACTATTCTACATACTGCTATTTCACTTTCTTATAGATGCCTCGGGCATATTTGGATGCTTTCTCATATTGTCGATAATCTCCATGTGGACCGTTACTGGGTTTTATATCATGTTCCTGTATGTGACATGGGGTATTTTTCTATCATTGTTTGGGGTGGGACTTCTACTTTTCTGGATGGATATTTGGGTTCCAATCTTCAGATGTGAAAATGTAATGACTTCATGGACTATTTTACTTCATATAATATATTCAAAACAACTTTTTTTCTCTTGTGAAAAAAAAATGATTGTTTATCACTATGCCTTCAAAACTAGCGATGCTGGTCTATGTTGTTGGTTTATTGATATGGTCTGATGGTCTTTTTATATTTTGGACATATCACACTCCTCACATGATTAGCGTTTTTCTCTGTTCAAGGATTTTGGGTACTTTAATTTGTATTTGGAACAATGGACGTTGGTACTCTATCTGTTGCTTTAATATTCTACATACTGCTATTTCACTTTCTTATAGATGCCTTGGGCCTATTTGCATGCTTTCTCAGAATGTCGATAATCTCCATGTGGACCGTTCCTGGGTTTTATATCATGTCCCTGTATGTGACATGGGGTATTTTTCTATCATTTTCTGGGGTGGGACTTCCACTTTTCTGGATGGATATTTGGGTTCCAATCTTCATATGTGAAAATGTAATGACTTCACGGACCGTTTTATTTCATATAATATATTCAAAACAACGTTTTTTCTCTTGTGAAAAAAAATGATTGTTTATAGTCAAAGTACTGCGGGGTGGTTTATTATATTAATATTTCACAGTCGAATTATGTTCATAACAATTGGAAAAAAAAAATGTTTCCCTGTTTCTATTTTAAACCTATTTTTTGAAATACAGAGCCATGTTTATATGATTGTTTATAGTCGAAGTGCTGCGGGATGGTTTATTATATTAATATTTCACGGTCATTGGAACGCCCACAATTCATAACAAATATTGGAGATTTACTGTCCTGTTTTAAAGTTTCATTTTTTTTTTTAAATTGAACCCGTCGTCGGTATACCGATGCTTTGTAAGCATCGGAATTGCGACAGCTTAAAAACATCGAAAGAGCGACAGTTTACAAACGTCGGACGAGCGACGCTCAAAACGTCGGACCACATTTCGTCGAAATTGCGACACTTTACAAACGTCGAAAGAGCAACGTTCAAAACGTCAGACCACATTTCGTCGGAATAGCAACAGTTTACAAACATCGAAGAGCGATGTCCAAAACATCGGACCACATTTCGTCGGAAGAGCGACGTTCAAAACGTTAGACCACATTTCGTCGGAATTTAGACAGTTTACAAACGTCGGAAGAGCGACGTTCAAAACGTCGAACCACATTTCGTCAGAATTGTGATAGTTTACAAACGTCGGAAGCGCGACGGTTTGGGAAACGTCGAAAGAGCGACGCTTGTTTGGAAGCGACAGAAAAAGTGTCGGTAGTGCGACACTTTGTCAGTGCGTCAGAATTGCGACATAATGGCAAACCATGTTTTGCTCGTCCTCGAATTGTCGCTCTTGTGACAAATATGTGTCGGAAGAGCGACGAATTGGCCGCCGGAAATTGGGCCAAATTTTCTAGTGATACCCCAAAACCATGTGCAAACCCATGCAAAAAACCATAGGTGGGTATGCCCACCTAAAATAGGGTCCAAAATTTTTTTCCTTGGGCACTGATATGGAGCCCATGTAGGGGGATACCTGCCCCACAAGCCACGGGCCACGGAAAAGCGGTTGCTCCCCTTGTGACCCCCCTGCTACACCCGATGCAAGGAACATGGGAGGCTATTGCCCCCCGTGTGACCCCCCCCCCCCCTCGTGCATGCGAATATTGATGGAAATAATATAGCACATACCCAACATTGTCCCACTTGTTGTTTTCTTTCCGTAGGCAACCACAAGAGAGCTTAGTCATTAGTCCAGCTCTGCAACACCCATTTTTTATCTACACCAAGAGAACTTCTGAGTGCTCACAGACTTCGTCAATGCATCTACAACATTATTTAAAGTGTCCGCCTTTACCAACAACACCTTTTTATCCTCAATGATATCTCTCACAAAGTGATATTGAACATCAATGTGTTTTGTCTTTGAATAATAAGCAGGGTTCTTAGCCAAGGAAATTGCACTTTGGATATCACACTCTATCCTTATAGCTCACTGCACCAACCCCATACTTGAACACAATCTCTAAAACCAAACTTCTTCATTGCTTGCATGAGTGGCTACCATGTATTCTGCATTTGTAGTTGAAAGAGCCACTACAGACTATCTTTTACTCATCCAAATGACTACACCACAAAATAGGCTAAACACATACCCACTTGTAAATATTCTTTGGTCCAGATCTCCACCCTAGTTTGCATTAAAAAAAACACGGATGTCCAAAACTTTTTCCAATCCTGGTCTTCCCTCGTAGCACAAACCATAATCACTAGTGCCATGCAAATATCTGAAAGACCCGCTTCATTGTTGTCTAATGATCCTTCCTTAGTTTTGACATAAACCTGATCAATACTCCCACTGCATGTGTAATGTATGGTCTAGTACAGACCATTGCATACATTAGGATACCCACTGCACTTGCATATGGAACACAAGACATATTCTCCTCTTCTTCTTGTGTCTTGGGACACTATTCAATAAATAGCTTTACACCTATAGGAATAGGAACCTTCACCGGTTTAGTATCCTTCATATTGAATCTCTGCAATATTGTCTCAACATACTTCCTCTGTTATAACCAGAGCTTCCTCTTTGCCTAATCTTTCTTAATTTCCATGCCCAAAATATAGTTTGCAGCACCAAGATCCTTCATGTCGAATTTGGAGAACAATTGGGTCTTCAAAACCTGGATAATTTCTTCGTCATTTCCAACTAGCAACATACCATCCACATACAATACCAAATAAATAACATGGTAACCAATTAATATAAAATACACAAAGTGATCATATTTTCTTCTGGTGAAGCCAATTCCTCGTATATAGGTATCAAATTTCTAATACCACATCATTGGTGACTACTTTAACCCATACAGAGACTTTTTTAACCTGCATACCAGTTCTTTCTTACCCCTCACCGCAAAGCCTTCAGGTTGCTTCATGTAGATCTCCTCTTCCAGATCCTCGTGAAGAAATTTTGTCTTCACATCCATCTATTCTACCTCAAAAATAAAATACAACATCAACAGATAAAAGTAATATAATAGAAGTAACCTTGACAACAAGAGAAAAAATATCACCAAAATCAATTCCTAGCACTTGGGAATAACATTTCCTACCAAACGAGATTTGTATTTCTCCACCTTGCCGTCTACATTCATCTTCTTCTTAAACACCCATTTTCTCCTGATGGGCTTCCTTCCATCCGACAACTCCACCAAATCCCATGACTCATTTTTGTGCAAGGATGTCATTTCATCAACCATGGCCTCCTTCGAGATTTTTCCATCCTCTGAATCCACTACCTCCCTGATAGTTCTCGGATCATCATAAGTGATAATTAAAGAAATATATGAACAGAAAGAAGATGGACTATACCTTTCTAGTTGCCTTATTTCCCGAACTGATCTTCTCACAGCTGGAGTTTGTGGCTCTTCCTCATCTGAATATTGTTCTGTTGTAGAGTCTAATTCATCCTCCTTTAGCTCAAACTCAATATTCTCAGATTCTTTTAGTAGGACTTCATGTTTAGAAACATATTTCACCTCTCTAAACACCATATCTCGGCTGTACACAACCTTCCTTGTTTATGGGTTCCAAATCTTGTAACCTTTTAAACCATCCTTATAACATATAAAGATGGACCTTTTAGATTTATTATCCAACTTGGTCCTTTTCTCCTTTGGAACATGTACATATGCATCACGTCCAAATACCCTTAGATGTGAAATAGAGGGTTTCTTACCAGTCCATACCTCATGTGCAATCTTATCCTCCAATGCTGATGAAGGTGATCTATGAACCAGGTAACATGCAGTCTCCACTGCCTCTGCCCATAATTCTTATCCTAACCCAGTACCACTGAGCATGCTTCTTGCCTTTTCCATCAGTGTTCTATTCATTCTTTCTGCAACTCCATTTTGTTGAGGTGTGTATGGAGTAGTCTTCTTCCATGCTATTCCACTCTTCTTACAGAACTCTTCAAATTTCTTCTTGCAGAACTCTCCACAATTATCTATCCTCAACACCTTTATCTTCTTCTCTGTCTAGTTTTCAACCAGAGACTTAAATTCTCTAAATTTGTCAAAGAATTCAGATTTCTTCCTCAAGAAATATATCTATGTATTCCTTGAGAAGTCATCTATGAATGAAACATAGTACACAGAATTTCCCAGTGATGGAACCGACATAGGTCCAAACACATCATTGTGCACAAGTTATAATATCTTGTTCGCCCTCTTAGCACTAGAAGGAAAACTCACCTGATTCTGCTTCCCATATATAAATTTTACAGAAATTGAAATCCAAAGAGAAATTAGACATACCTTCTACCATACCATTACCATGCAGTATCTGAAGACCCTTCTCTTCAATATTTCCATGCCTTTGATTCCATATCATGTTATTTTCTCCAGAGACCACTAGGCTTTCTGCTCCACTTTCAGGAACCACAAAACTATTTCACCCATCAATAACAGTGCTACCATGAAGCTTGTACAGAGTTCCAATCTGAACTCCCTGCATTAATACCAATGCTCCCTAAACCATCTTGCAGGTATCTTTCTCGGACACTGTTTTTACACCTGCATCATCCATATTGCTTACAAAAATCAAATTTCTGGCCAATGCAGGAATATGGATAACACCAGGAAGTGTTCTAACCCTTCCACCTTGTAGCTTCAACTTGAATTTTTCACGTCTAATGATTCTAGCCTTCCTATCATCCTCTAAGAAGACAACACAACCATCATACTTCTCATACTAGTGGAACCACTCCCTATGGGGAGTGAAGTGAAAGGATGCACTTGAGTCAATCAACCATGCCTAATGATATACATGTGTATTTGAAGAAGATGCCAAATACACATCCCCACCTTCATCTGAAGTGGTTTTTGCTTGTACAAAAGGAGCATCATCAGATCCCTTTCCTTTCTCAGGAGCTATAGATATGCAGTCCCTTTTTAAGTTCCCTTCCTTTCTGCATTTCCAGCACACCTTTACAGGCTTTCCCAGAGATTTAGATCTCCCACTTGATTTTTTTTTTTAAATGTTCTGGGACCTTCCTCGTATAGATAAGGCATCTCTGTTTTGGCCCTCCATATTTCTCTGTCTCATTTCCTCCGAAAACAAGGTTGAGACAATTTCATCAAAATTCAAGGTAGTTGTATTGCTACCTATTGCAATAACCAGATTGTCCCATGAATCTAGTATAGAACAAAACAAACTGATGCACTTATCTTCATCTGAGATTTTAATATCAACGTATAAAAACTGACTTACCATAGTATTGAAGGTGTTCAAATTCTTTGTCATCGGGTCTCCATCCTTCAACCTTTGGTTATACAACTTTTCTCGCAGGAACAATTTATATCAGAGACTTATATTGGTACAAAGTACCTAACTTGACCCACAAAATCTTCATCGTAGCTTCCCCGGATACATTTAACAATACCGAATCTGAGATACACAACCGTAGCCCAATATTCATCTTACATTATCGTTGGTTTAGTACCCATACCTACCGCGATCAACGAATATTTATCCACGAGAAATTCCTCCATCTTAAGCTTCTACATATAAAAAATCTGACCATTAAATTTCTCGATCTCTATCTTTCCACTGCTTGCCATCTTCTTTCACCGCAACAATCGATCCCGTAGATCTCCCACTGAACAGGGTCTACCACAAGCTTGAGCAAAAAACCCCTCAGCAGCAAAGGCGTCCTCTTGAAGCCGAAACAAATCTGATACCAAATGTAGGCTTTAACCCTATACATAAATTATCTGCAAACAAATTCTTAAAAAATAGAAAATAAACAATAACGAGAGCATAAAACATAAAACAGATATACACAAAGATTTTTCCCCTCGATCCCAAATCAGGACTACCAGCTTGATTTTTTATTATATTCCTCTTAGTGTTACAACACATATATATAAATGCCGAAGCATTCATAAACCCCAATCCATTAACCCTGTATTAGAACATAACTATAGTTACCTTGACCAGATCTACAAAATACCAGGGGTCGAAAACCATCATGCCCCAAAACCATGTGCAAACCCATGCACAATGTTACACCAATTTTTGGTCATCTAACCTGTTACTATTATATGAACTAAATTAAACCATGTAAGACAAATTTTACCATAGTAAAATTGCTTTCACTATGAAAAATAACTTTATAATCCATAATTTATTAAGTTGTTTCTGGTCTAAATAGGAAACCCCATGAGGAATAATTGAATAAATCCTTATTTGTTTTATTTTCTTCAATGGATAATTAATTAAACCACTATTTAATTAATATTCCTGGTCATATTTAACCCAAAACATGAAAATTAATTAGATAAATCATTTTTTATCTTATTATTTTATAGGAATAATTATTTAAAGCATTATTTAATAATATTCTTGGTTAAATTTGAGTAAATCATTTATAAATAATTGAGTAAATCATTATTTATTTAATTATTACTTAGCCGCATTCTTAAAATAATAAATAAATAGTTTATTTATTTATTATTTCTAAATAAAGAGATTTGACCAAATTTAAATTATTTTTCCCTCCAACAAAAATAATAAAATATTCCATAAAAGTTGGATCTAGATTTGGTTAATAATATTTTAAATATGCACCAAAATCTAGACTAACTCAATATTTTGATATATATAGAAGGTTTTTTCCATTCAGTCACTATCTTTTGTTTCCTAGAGATCACTCTTGATCTATACTTTTGGTATGAATTTGATCCTCCATCATTGTCATAGTTTTCTACTTTTTGCTTGTGAGCTCCCTTTGAGTTCCATTTTCGTCTGGGTTTTCTACACCATCAAGAGAGAGAGAGAGATATTAAATCTAAAGTGCTGAGGACATACAAGAACCCATCCCATTGAGGGGACTGGTAACATCTTTCTATGTTTCCTTCCCAGGTGTCATAATACAAAAATTTCTTTAAAATTTCTTGTCTTGTTAATTGGATGCATGGAGAAAATATTGCTTATTATTTGTTGTTTAATATCTTTAACTGAATAGATCTGGATTTCTGTAGAATTTATTCTGATCACTAACTACAAATCTAAGGAAATTGACAGCCATCTTTGATGTTAGGCTTGTTTGTTACGCTTGCGATTAAAATTCACAGTAACAACTGGCGACTCCACAAGGGTTTATAATTACGACCACTGTCATTTTTCAGATCCCTGCGTGAATATCTGCTTCAAACCCTGGGGTTTTTCTTTAGCTTCTTATATTTCATTTTTTGATGTTGTTTTTAACCTTTAAAACCCTAAAACAGTAAAAATTCTAAATTATGTGTGTTTTTGGGCCTATTGTGTAGGTAACAGGTATCAGTCGCAACAGAGACGACATTTTTTCTAAAACATGCTCCTGAGATAGCCGAAAGTGTAGGTCACACTTTTTGGGCCAAAAAATGCGACCTCAGCTCTTAGGTAGCAGAAAACATCCTAAAAACTGTGACCTTAGTGGAAAAAATGTAAGAAATTGCGACCTGTACTTTTTGCGAGATTTGTTCTGTGATTTTTTTGGGTTTGTCTGGGCCATTGTTCAGGGTTATATGACCTCCATATTCACCTGTCTTGGACCTTTACTTGCTTATTTTTACTCGTCGGAGTAGGAACGAAGCCCCTTAGGGATTAAGTATGCTTCCACCTTTTTAGGAGGAGTTTAACTGAAGCAGGTCTTCTGAGATTTCAGTGTTTTTAAACCATTTTTCAAATTTGAAACTATACTTTTAGATCCATTTCAGAGTGGCTATTTATCCATACAAAACACCTGTTTTTCAGTTTTGTTTGGTCCTCGTTTAGGGTCCACCCAGTTTCCCTTCAAGTTGTAGCCTTTCGCCGCCCAAGTTTGCAACATTTTTCCCTCTGGTTTTTTGCTATATTTTGCCCCTCTTTCCAGCAGATCTAACCTTTAGATCCATGTCCCTCTCGAATTTAGATCCATTGGCCATTTTTTGTGTACTGACTAAATTTCACCCAACCATAGACTAGTTGTTGGGAATCCCTCCTCCTTGGGTTTAAATTGATGCATCTTTAGCTGTTTATTTTTATATCGCATTCATTTTCCTTTACTGTCATTTTCAAATTTATTTACAGTTATATAACATCTTTTTTTTTCTCTCTACACACGTCTGGGCTTAATTAAAATTAACACGCTTTATCACATACATGCACACCCTAAGCGAAGAGCGCCTGGTTTACACCGCCAGGCCAAGACTTAAACATTGTAATCAATTGATCCTGCACCTCCCTGCCCTTGTTTACCTCTCTTCCTTATTAGGTTCCATGTATCTTTACCATCATTGTGCCCCCAAGGCATTTATCTCGGAGACTCCAAGGCTTTCATCCTCAGTTTCCATTAGGAAGACTTACTCCTTTGCATAGGGTTCAAGTTAGTTCTCCACTGAGTCCCCATTTTGACTCTGATTCTGGTTCATCAGGTTCCCCCTCTAGTTCTATCCATGTCTCTCGTCCACCTTTCACCTTCACCATGTTTGGTTCAGGACCTAATGCTGGTGGTAGCCCTGACCCTAATGCTAGGAATGCAACTAGTGGTGTTGCAAGAGGAACTATTTCGGCTGCTTCCTTGATTCCTTATATGGCAGGCCTAAGCCTTCTCGAGTTTAGCCAGTTGATTAATGACCTCATACACCATGATCTTGGTTGGCTTGCTATGCCAACTAAGCTCCCTTAAAACATCCCCAAGTTTGAAGTAAATGTTGGATAGGATCCTACCAACCATGTTCATTCTATCCACATGTGGTGTTCGTCTAAATCCATCACTGATGATTCTGTCTATCTTCAGTTATTCCAGCGTACACTTATTGAAGAGGCTTCCAAGTGGTATGTCGACCAGGCCTCCTCCTCTCATACTACTTTTGCGACCCTTGCCAAGGCTTTTATGTCTTACTTCCAACTCCCCCTTCACTATGACACTGGTACCTAACTCTTGACCTCTTTCAGTCAAACTTCTGCTACCCACCTATTTGATCATATTCAAGAATGGCGCAAAAGGAAGAGCCTATGTCGAGCCCCCTCTTTTGAAGACCGTGTCTACATAGACTGGTTTCTCATATCCCTTTTTCCTGCTATTGGAAAAGATGTTGCATCCCACTTCCCTCAGACCGAGGAAGTTGCCCTCCAGATTCCGTTGAAATATGACTTGATTTACGCACAATGTGGTTATGTTTATACCATCTTACTTGATCTCCCTAGACTTGGTGGTGCCAACGCACCAGGCGCATCCCATGTCGTTAACGGTATCGTTGGAGCCCTTTCACATTCGTACACTCATCCTCCCATGGGTTATGGTTTCCCTCAGGAAGGGGCCAGTTCCTCCAACACTTTTCCCCCTCTCGGCAGTGTTGAAATTTGGTACCGGAGGACAGGTGGTTCCCTAAGGCTTTGATCTTTGGCCTAGGGAAAAGTGTCCAAAAGAATTTAATTTTTCTCCTAAAGTAACTTTATAATTTTTTTATAAAGTTAAATCTAATTTAAAAGTGACTTGAGTGATAAAGTTACTAAAGTGACTTTATAAAGTTATAAAGTCAAATCTAATTTTAAAGTGACTTTAAGTGATAAAGTTACTAAAGTTAAAGTGACTTTAAATAAAATCAATATAAAATTAGAAAGGAAAAAGTGACTTTGGAAATAAAAGACTAAGTGGGTCTTTATTAAAGTGGGGTGAATTAAAAAATGAAAAGTGAGATTTAAATGAGCATTTAATCTCAGCCC
>JAXQQM020059433.1:0-45928 GCA_034641835.2 Pinus albicaulis
GTAATGAATATGCGATGCGGAGGCACTCCTCAGTACGGAAAATCATCGAACTGTTTGTGCCCCCCACAGTACCATTGATCCCAGTTAACCACACAGATTTTAACGTAAACTCTGAAATATGGACGGAACCTTAAGCAAAGGAGAGGAATCACGTGCGGAATAAACAGTGAAAGCGGATTCTAGTTTTCATCGCATCGCTTTCGACGGGCAAGCGGTATTTCCTGGTTGGGGAGCGATTCCATAGAGTGCTCGACACGCGTCCCCTTACGACTCCAAAAAACCGCCTGTCACTACGTGCCATCGCGCGTTATTGTTCGACTCAGGATGCCCAGCGATATCGATACAAGCCGTTGATATGGGAAGAAGCCATCGAACGGTGGTTGTTTGATAAATATGCGTGAAGGTTAACCAAAGCACGGCGGGTCATTGCGCGTTATTGTTCGCGCATCTTCATCGAGCGATATCCGTCCGATCAAGTGAGGCGGCACAACACGATTACAACTGTCGATTGGAAATGACCGTTAACGTTGGGGCCCATACGCATATGTTGAGGTTTGCGGGTTTTTTACCCAAAGTATTATGTCGTGTTTTAAGGGTGTGGGACCCGATTTCCCTTCGCATTATTGGTTCAATATACGTTATGCCGAGATCTTAACCCCAAAGTCGAAGATTAAATATTATTGAAGGGCCCGAAAGGCTATATGGATATATATATATTACTGCTGAGTCTACGGCACGATAATGTTTATTAACCTTGGTTATAGTATTATTTGGCGGAGATAAAGATTACCTTTGGGAAGTTTTGTGCATTGAAAAATGAAGATTGGGATTCCAATTTGGATTGGTTCGACTTTTAATATGAATACCATTAGCAGTTGAGTGGTTTTGACTCATGGTATTGATGAAGGCTAAACTATATAAGGCGAAGAGGATGATAGTACGAGGTGTACATATGCAAAAGTTGTTAATAAATAAATCTCTTTAAGAGATATTTTCATATATGACGCACCGATGGATATGATCTAGAAATGAAAAATCTCTACGATGATCAGCAAAAGAAATGATGAAGACCTGATGGAAGTCTGATGAAGAAATTGAAGAAATATGGTGGATCTGAGGGTTGAAGCCTTTTGTATGAAAGTGGAAGTATCCTGCCAGTAAAAGCTGGTGTTAAAATCAGGGGGTTGGAGCTCCCTTCCAGTAGTGGCTGGAGAACGAGAAAAGGGTGTAGCCTTTCTGCAGGTGGGTGCCTGCGTGCTGGTATAAGTCTGCGCCAACATAAATTGTAAGAATTTTTCTTTATAATAAATGTTGAAGACTGAGATAACAACAGCAGTGGTTTTCTCCCAAATTGGGTTTCCACCTTAAATACTGGTGTTCATATGTGTTGCTTATGTTTGATGGTTTGTTCTGTTATTTCTGTTCATGCTTACTGCTTATCTGATGAATGAATGATGCAATGATCTAAGTAAAGACATAATAAGATCTCTGGACATACAAGTTGGATGCAGTAATGTAACATATGGTTTTAAGAGAAAGGAAAACTAAAAATTGTTAGTCAGCTCTAAATACTGATTCACCCCCCCCCCCCTCTCAGTATTTTGCCCAACAATTGGTGTCAGAGCAGGTCCTTCTGAAAAAGCTTAGCCGCTAGAAGGAAGATCAAGGAAGATGAGCAATCAAGATGGAACAGCATCTATCAGGCCTCCGCTCTCTAATGGAAACAATTTAATCTTCTGGAAAACAAGGATGAGATCCTATATCCAGTATCTGGGAGTAGATGTATGGGCAATTGTTGAAGGAGGATATCAATATCCAGCTGCAGTACCAACAGATTCGATAGGAAGAAAGAATTATGAAACCAATGCAAAGGCAGTCAATGCTCTATTGGGAAGTCTGACTGAATCAGAATTTGTCAAAGTCATGCAGCTGAATACAGCAAAGGAAATATGGGACAAAATCATTCTAAGTTATGAAGGTGATGCAAAGGTAAAAAGTGCTAAACTCCAAACTCTCAGAATTCAATATGAGAATCTAAAAATGGATAATGAGGAGAGCATTGCAAATTTATTTTTATGTCTTTATGATATTTTAAATCGTATGAGAAATCTGGGAGAAACAATAACCGAATCTACTCTGGTTGAGAAAATTTTAAGATCACTAACGGCAAAATTTGAGTCAAAAGTTTCTTCTCTTGAAGAAAAGCAGGATCTTCAAAATCTTACTGTGGTGCAACTTCATGGCATACTAACTGCATATGAAATGAGAAGAGGAGGACCATCTGAAGTCAAAGAAGCAGTCTTTATAACTTCTACAAAAGGGAAGGAAGTACAAAAAACAGAAGGATCGGGATATATCTCAGAAGAATATGAGATAAACTTTGTAAAGAAACTTCAACTTGGCACAGGACGGTTCAGAGGTAAGCTTCCTTTCAAATGTTTTGATTGTGGAAGATTTGGTCATTATGCTGCTAAGTGTCCTCATAAAGAAACACATAAAAAGGGGAAGGAAGTAGTAAGAAGGAATAAGAATCGTTATAGCACTAGAAAAAGTTACTATACTCATGAAGACAGTGATGGGTTATCTGATAGTGAGGAAGAATGTGAACAAGATCTTAGAATTCTCATGGCATTTGAAAAAGAATCTAGAGAAGAAAAGGATACTTTTGTGGATGCTCTAGAAGACAATGATTTTCTTGATGAAAACAATCAACTCAAAATTTTCTTAGAAGAGAGTAAAATAATCATAGAAACTCTGAAAAATCAGCTTGAAGAAAAAGAGAAACACAATGAGAAATTAGAGTGTGAAGTAGTAAGTCTAAGAAAAGAACTTGAGAAAGTAAAGACTCTAAATCTTAGATTTGCTAAAGGATCTGAAACCTTAGATGAGATTATCAAGGTACAACGTTCTCCCCTTATAAAGACGGGTCTTGGATATATCGGAGAATCTTCTCAGGCTTCAGCACCAAATTATCTAAAAGTAGCTACTGCTGGTATACAACATGCTGCCACTCAGCAAGGGAATAAAGAATCTTTGCAGGCAAAGCATGATCATCTCAATTCAAAGAACACTAACATGAATATCTTTCAAAGAAACACCAATCAACAGGTAAATTCAAGAAGGAGATTTTATGATCGTAGAAATTTCTTCTTCAATGGACAATGTTTCTCATGTCACAATTTTGGTCATAAATTTGTTCAATGTGTAGCATATAAAACCATCATGACAAGAGAAGCAAGAAAGAAAAGGATTGATATTGAAACAAAGAATAATACCTATAACAACTTTTCTCCTCTTCAAAATGAAGTTGAATGTGCTTATTGCAATAACTTTGGCCATGAAGAATCTGAATGCAGGAGCAAAGTTCAACCAAAAGAACATGTTCCTTCAAGCTCCAAAGTATGGAAAAAGAAGGAATTACGGGTTGAAAATTGTGGCATAGCGTTATTTGTAGAAGATGAAGAAAACCAATGGCACATTGATAGTGGATGCTCAAGACACATGACAGGTGATAAAAACAAACTTCTTGCATATAGTGCTCTAGAAAAGGAAAAGAATGTTACATTTGGAAATGATACTCCTGTGGTCATTAAGGAAAAAGGGTCTATTTTTCTAGAAGAAAAGGTGAAAGCTAATGAAGTCATGTATGTGGATGGATTAAAGCATAACTTGTTAAGTGTAAGTCAAATGTGTGATCAAGGAACTGAAGTTGTCTTTAGTTCAAAAGAATGTGTGGTATGTGATCTTGATACAGGTAAAACAATTATAAAAGGAAAAAGAACTCCAAGCAACCTGTATGTATTAAAGAACTGCAAAGAACAATGTTACTTGAGTAAATCTTCAGAAAATTGGCTATGGCATAGAAGGTTGGGGCATCTGAGCTTCTCTCAAATCAACAAATCAAGAAGACTTAAAGTTGTTCGTGATCTTCCCAATATTACTCTACCTGAAAATATCATATGCAAATCTTTCCAATTCGGTAAGCAAACCAGGGTACAATTTAATGCCAAGGAAGGATCATCAAGTAAGCCTCTTGAACTCATTCATACTGACATATGTGGACCTATGAGGAAAAAGTCACCACGTAGTGAAGAATACTATATCTTATTCATTGATGATTTCTCTAGAATGTGTTGGATTGGGTTGATTAAACACAAAGATGAAGCATTTGAGAAATTTCAGATCTTCAAAGCATTGGTTGAAAATGAATTAGATCTAAAAATCAAGTGTCTTAGATCTGATCGAGGAGGAGAATATACATCAGATGAATTCCTTGAATTTTGTGAACAAAATGGCATAAAAAGACAGTTTTCTATAGCTGGCACTCCACAACAAAATGGCGTAGCAGAAAGAATGAATAGAACAGTTCAACAAATGGCTAGAGCTATGCTTGATGATTCCGGAACACCTGACACATTTTGGGGAGAAGCAACACATACAGCAGTAAATATTCTTAACAAGGCACATGTTCGTGTAAACAATGATAAAACTCCATATGAACTATGGTATGTCAATCCTCCCACTGTAAAGAACTTTAGAGTTTTTGGGAGAAAATGACTTATAAAAAATAATGATGAAAAAATTGGCAAGTTTGAACCCAGAGCAGATGAAGGAATATTTATTGGCTACTCCTCTAGGAGTAGGGCATATAAATGTTACAATAAAAGACTTTGGAAGATTGTTGAATGTATAGATGTTGTTATTGATGAGTCTCCTACAGCTCCAAAAGAAGAAAAACAAACAACAGATGAAGACGATGATGACATATATCCTTCTACATCAAATAGGAATGATATAGACAGTGAACCCAATGAAGAACCCAAAGATGATTTATCTGAAAAAGCTCCATCCATATATGTTCAAAAGAATCATCCAGAATCTCAAATTTTGGGAGAAAAGGGATCAGGTGTACAAACAAGAAGGACTCTTGTGGGATCTTCTAGCAATCTGGCATTTATGTCCACTATTGAACCTCACAATGTCAGTCAAGCTAGCAAAGATGAATGTTGGATTCAAGCCATGAATGAAGAGCTTGATCAAAATGAAAAGAATCACACTTGGGAATTAGTACCAAGACCTCATGACAAAAATGTCATTGGAACTAAATGGATATTCAAAAACAAGTTAAATGAGAATGGGGATGTTATAAGAAATAAAGCTAGACTTGTTTGCAAGAGGTATGCTCAACAAGAAGGTATAGACTTTGAAGAAACTTTTGCTCCTGTAGCTAGACTTGAAGCCATAAGAATGTTTCTTGCTTTTTCAAGCTTCCAACAAATCAAAGTTTATCAAATGGATGTTAAATCTGTGTTTCTCAATGGTGATCTAGAAGAAGTTTATATAGAACAACCAAAAGGATTCATTTTTGGAAATGATGAAAAACTTGTTTGCAGACTTAAAAAGGCTCTATATGGTCTCAAACAAGCTCCAAGGGCATGGTATTATCGTCTTGACAAATATCTTCATCAACAAGGATTTTCAAAGGGGTCTGCTGATAGCAACTTATACACAAAAACTGAAAATGAAAAACTATTGATTGTGGTTGTATATGTTGATGATATAATTTTTGGAAGTAATGAAGAGTCTATGAGTCAGAAATTTGCTTCTGATATGCAGCAAGAATTTGAAATGTCTTTACTTGGGGAACTAACATTCTTTCTTGGTTTGCAAGTGCAACAAGCAACAAATGGCATATTCTTATCACAAGCAAAATACCTCAAGCAAATCCTGAAGAAGTATGGCATGGAATATTGCAAACCTGTAAGTACACCAATGATAACCGGATGTAATCTCAGTTCTAATGATGATTCCCCCATGGTGAATCAACCAGAATACAGATCTATGATAGGAAGTCTACTTTATCTCACTGGGACAAGACCAGACATTATGCATGCAGTTGGGATTGTTGGACGATTCAAAGCTAATCCAAAAGAGTCTCACCTTCATGCTGTGAAAATAATATTCAAATATCTACAAGGAACTCAAGACTTTGGACTATGGTATCCAAAGAATGCTAATCTTACTCTTCATGCTTACACTGATGCAGATTGGGCTGGAAATGTTGATGATCGGAAAAGCACTAGTGGTGGTGCATTCTATATGGGGCCCCGGTTAGTATCTTGGTTCAGCAAGAAGCAAAGCTCTATTTCCTTATCTACAGCAGAAGCAGAATATGTGGCTGCCGCATCATGTTGCACTCAACTTCTCTGGATGATGCAAACCTTACAAGACTTTCAAATCAAATTTTCACCTCCTATCTCCATTATGTGTGACAATACAAGTGCCATCAGTATCTCAAATAATCCTGTTATGCATTCCAAGACCAAGCACATTCCCATCAAATATCACTTCTTACGTGAACAAGTGCTTGAAAAAAAGGTGAAATTGGAGTATGTTCCCTCCAAAGAACAAGTTACTGATATATTTACCAAACCTCTACCTAGGGAAGCATTCGAATATCTCAGACAGAAACTGGGAGTATTCTCTGCCATGCAAAGGATCAGATCTACTTAAATACATAAGATTAAATTGGTTGTGAGGTGTTGTTGGGCATCTCTGAATGCACAGGCTAAGGGGGAGCATTGGTCATATAAAAAGGATGCATTGTTGGCATTTATAAGTCATTTTTGTTATATTATGTTTGAAGATGCAACATGATCTCAGGGGGAGCATGGTATTGTCGGTTCAAAGGATCTTGATCAACTCTTTGCCATTGATATCAAAGGGGGAGGAAAAGAAACAAAGGGCTTCTATAAGACAATCAGAGGAAGAGTATTGCCATCAATGCCAAAGGGGGAGATTGTTGGAAATATTGTCATTGATGGCAAAGGAAGTGGCAAAGAAGGAGCATTTGAATAGCAACAAGGCAAAGAGAGAAGCAAGGAGCAGCATTAGACAAGAAGCAGAGATAGAAATAGAGAGATAGCATAAGCAGCACGGAGACCAGAAGAAAGAGAAAAGAAGCAGAGAGGAAGCAAGGTAGATAAGGAACTGAGGCAGCAGACAATGCAGAGACTATGAAGCAAAGGCAACGAAGATGTGATACATATGATCGCATATCGCAATCGGTGAAAGAAACAAAGAGGCAGAGTAATTAATATGTGATGCGGAGGCACTCCTCAGTACGAAAAATCATCGAACTGTTTGTGCCCCCCACAGTACCATTGATCCCAGTTAACCACACAGCTTTTAACGTAAACTCCGAAAGATGGACGGAACCTTAAGCAAAGGAGAGGAATCACGTGCGAAATAAACAGTGAAAGCGGATTCCGGTTTTCATCGCACCGCTTTCGACGGGCAAGCGGTATTTTCTCGTTGGGGAGCGATTCCATAGAGTGCTCGACACACGTCCCTGTACGATTCCACAAAACAGCCTGTCACTGTGCGCCATCGCGCGTTATTGTTCGACCCAGGATGCCCAGCAATATCGATACAAGCCGTTGATCTGGGAATAAGCCATCGAACGGTGGTCATTTGATAAAGATGCGCGAAGGTTAACCAAAGTACGGTGGGTCATTACGCGTTATTGTTCGCGCATCTTCGCTGAGCGATATCCGTCCGATCAAGTGAGGCGGCGCAACACGATTACAACTGCCGATTGGAAATGACCATTAACGTTGGGGCCCATACACATATGTTGAGGTTTGCGGGTTTTTTACCCAAAGTATTATGTCGTGTTTTAAGGGTGTGGGACCCGATTTCCCTTCACATTATTGGTTCAATATACGTTATGTCGAGATCTTAACCCCCAAGTCGAAGATTAAATATTATTGAAGGGCCCGAAAGGCTATATGGATATATATATTACTACTGAGTCAGCGGCACGATAATGTTTATTAACCTTGGTTATAGTATTATTTTACGGAGATAAAGATTACCTTTGGGACGTTTCGTGCATTGAAAAATGAAGATTGGGATTCCAATTTGGATTGGTTCGACTTTTAATATGAATACCATTAGCGGTTGAGTGGTTTTGACTCATGGTATTGATGAAGGCTAAACTATATAAGGCGAAGAGGATGATAGTACGAGGTGTGCATATGCAAAAGTTATTAATAAATAAATCTCTTTAAGAGATATCTACATATATGATGCACCGATGGATATGATCTGGAAATGAAAAATCTCTACGATGATCAGCAAAAGAAATGATGAAGAACCAACGGAAGTCTGATGAAGAAATTGAAGAAATCTGGTGGATTTGAGGGTTGAAGCCTTTTGTATGAAAGTGGAAGTATCATGCCAGTAAAAGCTGGTGTTAAAATCAGGGGGTTGGAGCTCCCTTCTAGTAGTGGCTGGAGAACGAGAAAAGGGAAAGGAAAACTAAAAATTTGTCAGTCAGCTCTAAATACTGATTCCCCCCCTCCCCGCATTTTTCCAAATGCTTAGAGAGAGAGAGGTTGGAGAATGCGGAATTGAGGCAGAAAAGATAAGAAGGAGGAGGAGCAGAACGAGATGCAGTGAAAAGTTAGAGAATGCAGAAATGAAGCAGTGAGGCAGAGAAGAAGGAGGAGCTGATAGTGAATCTGAGAAGATGAAGAAATGATATAAGGCAGATATGAAGACTGATGCACAGCAGTGAAGATGGTACAGAACAATGCTGATATCCAAGGTAAATCAACAAGTGTTTTTCTTTTGAAAGAGTAAGGAAGTTGGAGCTTCCCTATCAAGTTGTAGCTTGATAGATTTCAGTTGTAGCTGACTGAGGTAGGAGCCTCCTGTAGGTTGGTGCCTGCAGAAAATCAGTGGTGAGAGGGAGTTGGAGCTTGCCTTTTCATCACAACAATAATAAGATGTGGTTTTCTCCCTTTATGGGTTTCCACTTATATCTGGTGTCTTTGTGCATGATTTCTATGTGTTGAGGTGGTTTATCTAACCTTTTTAATACTTGTTGCTCACATATTAAGACTGTTGTTACATTAACAAATCTGCTTGATATTTACTGCTCACAAATTAAGATTGCTCACATATTAAGTTGACCTTGAAGTGAAGGTGTAAATTAGTTTAATGAAAAGTTTTAAAAGTCCATGAATGTGTTAAACTGATTCACCCCCCCCCCCCCCCTCTCTCAGTTTAACTAAGGGTTCAACACTCTGTTCATTATAAGTTTCAGATATTAGATCATTCCTTTGTATACTCATACTTTCTTGAAGAACGTTGTTTTGCTGCTCTGTTTTCATCATTTGTTCATCATGAAAAAATTTAGAAATTTGTACAGTATTTTGCATTTTATTATTCATTTTGGTTGTTGCTTGCACATGTTGATTTGTGATATGATTTTCTGAATTTAATGCAGATGAATTTTTAGATTTCAAAGCATCTCTTTCTCCAAAATTGTTGCTATTGTCTTCTTGCATTTGAATAGAAATATTTTCCAAGCTTTGTGAGACCACTTCATCATAATTTATTTGCACATCGATATTGGAATTCTCATTTATGTCAGAAGGGGATGGAACAAAGCTTGAATTAATTTCATATGGATTGGGAATGGGAGGAAGAGAGAAAATATATTCAAACCAATCTAGTAATTCTTCTTCCATATGTTTATCTTCAACGTTAAATCTTAAACAATTTAAATGAAATCGAATATTAAAATCTCTAACAGACTCATTTTCAAATCTTCGTAGATATTCAATTTCATTGCATACCTTTTAATAATCGTATCCGTCAAATTTACAAATGAAAAGTGTAACAAACTGATCCCAACTGTGAATTGAGGCAACCGGAAGAGTTCTACACCAGTTTCTAGCTTTTGCCGCAAATGTTAGAGTAAAAATTTTGCATAAAATGCCTTCATCAATTCCTTGAAAATCATAATTTGAAACATTTTGAATAAATTGAAAGACATGATTAAAAGTTTAAATTTTTCTTACTATTAAACTTTACCTGAGACAAGAGTCTTACCACTTCGGGTGGAGTATTGGAAGATGCACGTCCATGTATACAACTCCAAATTGGAAGTTTTAAAAGAGACATTGTATTAAAAATGAGAAGTTAGAATTCAAAGACTCCAAAGTAAAACAAGTCTCGGCCCTCCTTCTAGTGCCAAAAATGTTGAAGCCTCGAAAATCCCTGCTACAACATTGGAGGATAACCACCCGGTCCAGACCTTAATACAACTCCTTTTCTATTTATGATAGTGGCTCCGACCGGTTTAACTAGGTCCAGTTACCTTTTCCCTATCGCTATTGGTTTATGATATATCTTTAAATACCAATAGACATGGATATCAGATCGATTCTTTTTGCTGATCAGGCAAGAGAATGACCCTTAAACTGATTTGGGTTCAGCCAAACCACAACTACGATTTTTCCTCTTTGAGAAAAGGTCTTAAAAGAATGTATAAGTTAATCTAAATGCAAACTTATTCTATAATTCAAGAAAAAGAAACTAATCTAAATCCTATCTCAATTAGGTAGATATAAATCTAACCCAACTAAGAGCAAGATAATTAAATAATGAGAATTTAAATGTGTATGGTTTTTAATTAATGTCAAACTAATGAAGAAATTCAATTAGCTCACATTTGTGAGTACCAAAACACATTCTATTGAGACCATTTGACTCAAATAATAAATCAACAACATTCCGGAATAAATTCACAAAAATAATATTGATTATCAAATCAATCAAGCTAATAATTAAACAATAATATGCGGAAGAAATTCGCAACACATTACTATTTAATAAATCAGTTTTATAAGATGGATTTTTGAGTAAATAGTTATTCAGAAATCGGAGTTTAATTCATAAGAGTAGAGATACATAACAATTTGAGACAAATTATCCATATCAACAGAAATGCATAAACATGAATAAAATGAAACAACAATTTTATTAACATAAAAATGAAACTGGTATTTGATACAGAAATGAAAAAAATACCAATCAATTGATTCCGCTTCTCTGATCCTGGTCTCTAACAGTACTTTACATTACTTGAATTTCTGCATTCAAAACTAGAGCTGCAGAAATGCAAACTCTGCCCATCATACATAATTCAAGACATAAAAAAAAAACCCTCATTAATGTTCAGATCTGAAATTTTCTCTCCTCCCCATCTGCAACTCTAAATTCCTATTACAAAAATGCTCTTAGAAGTCTGGAATTGCAGAGGAGAGCAACCCCTTTTACATTTTGCAATCTGCAATTTATAATCTTTCCAAAATTATTTTGAGAAGAAAGTTTGTTGAAGAAAAATCTGCCCAAATCAATTTTAATTTCTAAAAAATTTCAATCTTTAATTGTTGTAGCCTTCTCATTGATTGAGATCTTTCCCTTCTACTGTTTTTCCTGCAAAAAGAAATCATATTGAATTAAGATGCAACAATAAAATTAAAATATTATCTCTAACATTAAAAAAAATCCAATCAAATTCTATTTAAATAAATAAATAAAAGGAAATTTGAGCTTCTTATTGATGCTCATAATGATCAAGGATATTATTTATGCATGAATCTGCAATTAGAAGAGGCTGGGCAAATGAAAATGAAGAAAACAAAATTCAGAAAATTGATTTTATTTTAGAAATTCAGAGTTCGATTTTCTGCCTGATTTTTGACCTAATAAATGACCAAATCTATTAGTGAAACCTCCTCAGAAATGTTCTCCTTGATTTTCTCTTTCCAATGAGCCATCCTGGGCCTCATTTGGCCAAGTAAAACTCAATGTATGAGCTTCCAAAGTTTATAAGTCAAATCTGAAATAAATCTGGAAATTCAATTGCTGAGCTAAAAAATCAGATTTTAATTAAAAATCTAATCCTAAATTAGATTCTAATTATCTAATAGTTAAGCCTAATTTAATTGTTAATCATAAATTAAACTAATTATTTAAATTAATATTAATCTAACTAATTAATATAATTAATTATTCATAAACAAATTAATCTAATTAATAATAAATCTAATTATATTAATTATATTCTACATATTAATTAGTTTAAAATTAATTATTTTAAATATTAAATATTAAATCTAATATTAAATTAAAACTAAACTAGCACTCCATTAATATTAAACTAATCACTATACTAACATTAAAATAATATTAAACTAACATATACTAACACTAAACTAATATATATTAACCTACCATAAGAATACTAACTTAACATTATACTAACCTACCTACACTAAAGCTCCACTACCACTAATATAATACTAATTTAACATTAAACTAACTTACCTCCTACTTAAGTTAATATATACTAACTTACTATTACCAAGACTAAATTAACTAAACACTAACGTTATGCCTTTTGAACTAACATTATATTAAACTAATACTTGAAAACTTAAAAGCTTCACCATTGTTTCATTAACTTAAATAACTCATCAAATCACATGAAATGAATGCGATTGATCGCATCACAAATATGAACTCATCGCATCAGAGGTGAAGGCCTAAGTCATCGCATTGGGGTTATTAATAAGTCATCACATCGAGGTTATTTATTGTATCGAAGTTTTTTAAAAGATGTAGCGATTGAAATTTCTCAATGCGATGTTCTAATTTTGTTTCTAGTTTTTATATTTTGTTTTTTAATTTTTAAATATATATATTTTTTATATTAAATTTTAATTTAATTAATTAATTATATAATAATTAATCTAATTAATTTAAAATTTAACATTAAAAATTAGTTTTTTGTTTTGGTTTCATGATGTTTAAATTAGATTATGAATTTATCTAAAATGATGATTTTCCTAAATAAGCTACAACCACTTTGACATTTTGGATATTTCAGATTTAGTAATTTATTTGAAAAATGGAATAAATTATCGAAATCCCGATACTTTGTTATTTGGCTGTATAAGTAAAAAAAATAAAAAATATTAGTTATAACTAACTATGGGTTAATATTTTTAAATTAAATGCATTATTGAACTAATTTAAAAAAAAATGAAATATTGTACATTTTACGCATTTTCTAACCTAGACGACATAATTGATTAAACTTCAAAGGAGTGCTATTTACTAACCGGTTGACCAAATGAGACGAAACAAGCGTCAACAGTAAGCTTATAAAAAATCGATTTCAACCAAGAAATCAAAACAAGAATCTAAAGAAAAATAAAAAAATTAACAAAATCGTAAGATAATTGACTTAATAAAAATCCTAGAAGGTGTTTAGCCAAAAATTTTATAGAAAGGGTCCCCATTATTTGATGTGAAAAAGTTAAAAATGGGGGGTTTTTGTACCGTACAACAGGACCTCAACCACTAATTTTGACTGTAGGATGACCCTTTAGGCTCGGGGCGCCATTAAACATGCACACACAAAAACAATTACTTTTAAAACCTGCGCTTTTGTGGAGTTGAAACTGCGTTTCAGGGTTTTGAGGGTTAGGAATTATACGCAGAGGAGGAGAAGGAGCAGGGGAAGGTTTCCAAAGGTGAAAATAGGTGGAAGGAGGAAAAGTTTTAAATTATGGCATGAAGAAAAATGAGCAGTTTTGCGAAAACTAGAGTGGTTTTCGCGCTGCATATGGGCAGTAAGCGGTTTTAGCCCAAATGAACGCGATTTCACACGATGTTCGCGACGTGTCTGGGCCAATACCGCCTGTTTTGCGTTGAAATGGGTCGTTAAATCCCAACATAAGATTTCACGCGATATCAAATCTATGTCGTCAGATCTGGGGGAGCCAGATCAACGACGCAGGATGGGCACGAACAGGGGTCAAATGATCAGGTGAGGAGAATGGTGGAAGACAGGTGGCAGACAGGGACTGGGCCGCGGTGGAGGAATGGAAGGTGGGACTAGAGGTGAGGTCAGCTCTTTTGTCGAGTAGCGAAAAGGATGTCGGGCGGGTTGGAAACTTAGAAATTGGCGCGAGCAGTTAGATCGTGAAGATCTACGGCCTAGATCCGTTGCAGGGGCGAACGAACAAGTTATGGTGGGGAGGATGGATGTTTGGGGGAAAAAGCGATTGCCGTAGGATTTATTTGATTAACGGTGGGGATCTATTTGGGAGAAAACAAAGGGCACGACGGGTAAAATATAAGGTGAAGGGGGCTCAAGTGAAGGCACAGGGTATTGGTCTCATGAGGGGAAGATTAGAACTGGGGGCTGGGAAATAAAAGGGCTGATGAGACGGCGGGGGTGGTCATGGCCCTTGGTTTTTATGAAAAAGGGCTAATGTCTTAATCCTGGAGGGCTTAAGGCCTTAATTTATCAATATGAGCGAAATTAGGCTAAAAAGAGAGTTTTTAAGCCTTTTTGAGGGTTTCGGTAAGGTGGAAAAGGGGTGATTAAAACAAAATGGGGGTGTTTATCATGTTTTAAAGGGTTTTTTAGAGGGAATGGAGGTTTTATGAAGAGGAAAAGGTATTTTAAGGGGGAAAAAGACTGATAGAGAAATAGGAATAGGAGTAATAAGATGATGGGATGAAATGTACGTAAAAATGGTGGAAATAGCCTGAAACAAGTTTCCTTTTGAAACAGAAGGTGAGTTTTTAGAAGGCATAAATGAAGGTTTTAGTGAATTGATAGATTTAGAATAATGAAGGCTGTGAGATTTCTAGAACTCACAATGTTTTAGCAATATTGTTTCTAGAAATCTGATTTTTTCAACTTAGTCATCTTTGGACAAGATCAAATTATTGATGACTAACAAAATACATGGCAGCAAGTGAAGCTGCATGTGAGGCTATCTGGATGAGAAATATGTTGGTGGGTTTGTTTGGTTCTCGATGATCTCGATAAAGGATATATCGTGAGCACTCAGAGTTGCATTAAACTCTTGATTAATCTTGTGTTTCCATGATAGGTCCAAGCACATAGCTATCTCGGTAACATCATCTCAGATCAGGTGCGTGAGAAGAATAATGTCGCTTCAAGACATTCCCACGAAAGACCATGAAGCAGATATTCTAATGAACGTGCTCACTAGGTCTGATGAACGTGCTCACGAGGAGAAAATTCAACTACCATAGAGACAAGATCAGTGGTGAAGGATAATCCCTTCTTTGTTGAGAGGGAGTGTATTTTGACTCAACAAGAAAATTTCAGCACCCATGCCTAGTGCATGCAGCAAAGCAGCACCTACATGAGGGTGGGGGTAGTCTATTGCATAATTTTTGGTCCATGTCTATTTTAGTTATCCCTTAATTAAGATGGACGGTAAAATGTAATCTAGTCTCAAAAATAACTTGTAATAGTTAATTGAGAGTGATAAACTCAGTTAGCTCATGGATTTCGAGTTAGAGGTAGTTGGTGAGGCAAGCAGAGTAATTCTAGTTATAACAGAGTTGGAAGTGTAGTTGTGCATTAGTTAATGCAGGTTGTAATCAGTTTAACTTAGTTAAGTGAGTTAAACTCAGTTGTGCTAGTGGTAACAATTAGATACACTAGTGAGAGATCAAATGAATTAAATATTAATTAATTCACAATTAGTGATCTCACATGCAACTGAGGATTTGGTATTATTAGATGCATGCATGTCAAATGCAGTGGAGACCCAGTTGAGATCTAGGTAAAAGGGAAGTTGACTATCAGTTGTAGGATTATTGGGTTTCACCCATGCAACCAAAAAACCATTGGAGTGCCCATGATACTTGCGCAGTCAAGGAAGTCCAAAATTCCTATTCTTTAGGGATTGCATTCATCATGGATTGTGCAAGCAAGGCAGGTTGTATGGAGGCAGTAAATTGGCTAATTATTGGTCAGTTTTTGCATGACAGTGTGAGACAATTAGCTGAGTATTGGAGGGCTCTTGTGAGAATAGTTTGTATAAATTTTTTTCATGATCCATGCTAGATATACAATAGAAGATAGTGGGTTTTTGAGCAAAAATCTTTCCCCGAGAAATTATCTGTGTTGTGGTTTGATTTGATTCTTCTTTACTTCATGTGATTGGCGATTGTGTTTTTAATTCTGCAAAATATTTGTAGAAGAGTTTCAGTATTTAACTTTAGTACATTTTTAGATTGGATTGAATCCAAGATATACATGCATGTTATATAATTTCCACAACCTTAAATATTACTAGACTCTAGCTTCAATGAACTCTCAGGCTAGAAGCGGGTATATTGCGAAGTTTCCGGGGAGTTATCTTCTCTTTCACTTTTATATTCACTCAAATGAGGGTAATAATAAATTTCTATGAATTTCCTTGGATCTTGTTCACGATTTCTCTTTTTGGTATCTACTCTATACCTTTTTCCACTTCGTGTTATTCCGATTTCTTGCTTAGATTTATTTCTTCCTCCAAACATAAGTAAACTAGCAATCTGATTGCATCCATAAAACTCCCTTTTCACACAGAAGCATCTTAATCCACAATTTCAAATATTTCAATACTTACCTCTTGGTCCTTTGAAAAATATTCGCTTCGCTTCATTGTAGCTATCTCAATATTTTGAAAAATATTAGCTTCAATTGTATCATCAAAATGTAGGACAAGTTAGGCTGCACCCAACAAGGACCCTTGAAAAGAAAATTGTAAAGGATAAATATAACTATGAGGATAGAAAAAACAAGCTAGAGGTTCACAAGGCATGGAAGTATACGAAGGAGAATCTTGACAAAAGTAAGAAATGGTTCAATCGTCCTCATTGTAAAAACTAGCCAAAAAATATCCAACAAAATCAACCAAGAAAATTGGGAACTAAACCTATAGACACTATGAGAAAGAGTCTAAGACATCCCATTTAATGTAGGAGATGTGGGGAAGACCATTTGCTAAAAAAATTCCATAACAAAAGGAGAACACCAAGAATTTTCATAAACATTTAAGAGGCTACATTTTCTAATGATGTGGAAAGGAATATTCCTCCTAAAGTTGTAAAATCATGTGCTCTTAATAAATGCAATAATAATCAGACATGGTTAGTGTAGTTAGCCACTCTAACCAAGTTAGTAGTTAAGAAAATGGTGGAGATATGTTTTCTAGGACTAAATGGGCTCTTTGTGTCAGATAACTTGAACATTTCACCACTTGTTTCATATGATGTAATCATTGGTATGGATTAATTGGAATTTCATTGAGTTAACCTTGATTTATACAAAATACATTTGATTGCATGGGTGAACTTGGAAACTTAATAACAATGAGAGGTATTCCAAAAGTGATCTCTATTAGGAAAATTTTATCCTTACAATTGATAAAATTCTTTAGAAAGAGGTTCCAATGGTACACAACCTATGTATTTGAAACAATGGAGGATAAAGGCCAAAATCCTAAGGTCTATCATGCATTAAAATAATTCAAAGATGCATTCCTTGATGAGGTATCAAGACCATCTCCAAAAGGTGATATTATTTTTTTTAATATCTGACCTTGTGCTTGGCACTACACTAGTATCTAATGCTCCTTTAGAATGAGTATCGTAGAACTAATGTCACCTAAAATGTAATTACAAGAATTACTATAGGAATGATACATTTGGCTAAGTGTGTCTTTGTGGGGAACACTTGTCTTATTTTTCAAAAATAAAGATGGAAGCATCAAGCCATGTCTCAATTATAGAGAGTTGCAATAGTGCAAAACAAGTTTTTGTTTCCTTGAATTGATATATTATTTGATCATATGAGAAAAAATATCATCAAGTCATAATTAAGGAATATGACATCCACAAGAAAAAAATTAGAATAAGGTATAGTCATTATGAATTTGTAGTTGTGTCATTTAGTGTCATGAATGCACCAACTAATTTGTGTATCTCATAAACATATTTATTAAATACTTGGACTAGTTTGTGCTTGTTATCCTTTATGATACAATGATTTTTTCAAAACTTGAAGAGAATTGTAAATATAATTTGTGAATGCTTTTTCTCTATGAAAATTTTACTCGTTATTTGGGTCACATTATCTCAAAAGGAGTATGAATGGATATATAAAATATTGGAGCCATAATGAGTTGATCCACTACAAATAATGTTATTGATGTGATATCCTTCATGGATTTGTTGATTATTATCAAATATACATTGAGATATTATCCAAGATTACAAACTCAATCATTTATTTGCAATACAAATGGAATAAGTTTGAATGGTCCCAAGTATGTGTGGAAATTTATTGATAGTTGAAAAATATTCTCATTAGTGCACATATTTTGAAGATTATAGATTCAAAGAAATACCTTATTGTGTGTATAGATGCATTTAGGGAAGTAATTAATGAATTTGATATGAAAGATAACAATATTAGTTGGTTCAAGTCATAAAAACTAAATGAACATATTAAAAACTATGAAAAAACATGGCACTCATCACCTAGAACTTGTAGTTTGTACATTGAAGATGAGGTGCCACTACTTGATTTAGGGATTTTGTGCTAATGAGAGATCATATTACCTTGAAGCATCTACTCAATTAAACAAACTTGAATTCAATGCAAGGAAGATGGTTGGAGAATTTCTACAATGTTTATTTTGAAATAAAACACATAAAAGGGAAGGAAAATGGGGTTGGAGACACACATTACATGAAAATGCAAGAGGTAATGATAAAAAATTGCAAATATAATTTGAGAAAAATATTGATAGAGCCTCTTGTTGTCGATGAACATTAGATTCAAGTGAGAGATGAACCGTGGTAACAAAAAATTGAGAGGAAGTATAAAATCTATTAGTTAGGTTGTGATGAACTTCTTATTCATATGAATAAAATGTATAGTCCTGAGTTGGAACAATTATTATGGATGAAAACCATCGAATATCATAGTATGGTAATCCGTGATGTAAAAAATGATTTCTAAAACAAAGAAACATTATTTTTGGTTCAAAATTAAAAGGGATGTTGCTAAAGACATTGCAAGACACTTGGAATGTTAGCAAATCAAGGTTGAGCATTAACACTTAGTAGGTTCACTACAACTTTTTCCACTTCAAAATTGAAATGAAAGATGATAACAATAAACTCTTATGAAAATGAAGCAACATGATGCTCTCCTGGTTGTAGTTAATAGATTAATGAAGGAAACTTATTTTTTTCCCTTTAAATCTACTCATAAGGAAATAGAGATCACGAAATTGTTCGTGAAGGGAATTTTCATGTTGCATGGGATGTCCATGACAATTGGAACAAATAGGAATACAAAGTTCAATTCAAATATTTGGAGAAGTATTTTTGAATTCCTATGCACCAAACTAAATTTTAACATTGTTTACCATTCACAAACAAATGAACACACTAAATGAGTAAATCAAGTGATTATTTTCATGTATGTGATGGATAAATTGTCCAAGTGATGAAACTATATATCTCCAGTGAATTTTGAATATAACAATCGGAATCAAGCATTATTGAAAAAGAGCCTATTATAGGACTTATATGGCATAAAATGAAGTACTCCAATTAGTTAGAATAGTACAATGAAAATATTGATACTTGCGTTGAAAAGTTTCAAGAAAATGGAACAAAAAAGTTCCTACGATCAAGCAAATTTGAAGGCAACACAAGAAAAATATAAAAATTATGCAAATAAGAGTAGTGCGCTTAGAAAATTAAATGTAGGGCATCATTCTTACCATACAAACCATATTATCTCATGCCCATTTACTTCTAAAGTTTTGAGAAACATTCTTATGCTTTCGATTGATATTCAAACTAGGAGGTGACTAAATTGAGTTGAGGAAGAGAATATTGTGGATTCGAGAAGAGAGATGGATTGATTTAGAGGATTATATAAGTTGGGTTGTGTAACAACCCATATATTACCCATATAAGTACTAGTAATCATTATTATTAGGCTAGTGAGCCATATTATATTGGGTCTATGTGCTTATGTTATTGTGCTAGCTATGAAGGCCTGCAAACATATGTACACATATGTTTTGAGGTTGAAGATCCCATGTGATTAGGCCAGCAAGTCTTGAAAATGTAATGAGTAAAGCACATATGTATTGATAAAGAATACCAATACTTCAGGTCAGGGCTCCATGAAATGAAAGGTAAAGTGGGTTGATATTAATATGTATTATATTATTATAATATGATGTTATAATAACAAATAAGGGGCATCATGCATATAAAAAATGGATGATTTCCCACTTAAGGGGATATCTATCAGTAGGGACATGTGTCCTTATGTGAGGTCTCGGAGGTAACCTGGAGACCCTTGAGGGTAGTAGGAACTCTTGGAAGCCACAAGGCTTCGAGACATATGTAACACACCCCCATGTCTAGCCAAAGGTGGTTACTAGGTTACCCAAATTTCATTGCATGGTTACAAGAATGGAGTAATTTATTTCTCCTTTTTTTGTTTGTAATGTGTCAATTCCATACAACACCAAAGATTATTTAACTTTAATCCCACACTGTTCATGATATGGCTTGAATATATCCACATTCCTATCTCTTCCAACACATAGAAACTTTTATAAAAAAATCTTTGTCCCAAATAATATTCGGTTATAGCCTCTCATCGTCACTAAATGAGAAAGTTGCATAACATTACCTGGAATGGGAAAATCTGGAACCCTCTAAAACAAATTTCAAAAGATCATTTATAACACATAGTTGTAGCATCAATGCATAAATTCAATGATAGGTTTCAGATCCATTTTCAATTGCAAGGGTTATAAGAAAAGGGAGCACTCAACCTTAGTTTGATATCTCAGATCTGGAAGCTAAAAGATGATGATCAACCCTAATAGTTGTGCTAATAATTTTAGGCCAACCCTATCATTTTAGGTTAGTATAAAATGATATAATATTAGTGTACTTAATGTATCACTTGAGTATCTTGAAAAATATCTTTGGATTCACAAAAAATATACATTTACAACTGTGGGTACTCAAGATAAACATTATAGGAGTGACAATAGGATCATTGATATGTTATGTGTTGGTGGAGAAACATGGTATAAGGAGGAAATTTCAACTTGAAGGCATAATTATTGTGATTGGTGATATGCTATGTGCAACAAAAATGATTGGTCAACTCGATTTGGTTGACAGGAGCTAAGGAATTAATGAAGCACATGAACACATCATTGCTATCATGAACAATTAGTCCCAGGGCCAAGAAAAGAAGATGAAAATTTAGATCCTTGTACTAAAAAAAAATCCTCATGAAAAGGTATGACAAATTTAGAAATGAAGACCTTGTGCAATGTTGTTATCTATTATACCATCTGGTATTTGTGTCAAATGGTCCTATTTTGATCCACGACATAGAGAATGTCAGGTGATATCTTGGTTGGCTAAATGTAAAATCAAGTGGGAGAGCTGAAAATCATGAGCCGAAATAAAAAAGGATAACCCAAATTTGAAGGTTGATATCAAATGGGAGAGCATAAATTCGGGATTTGATCATATCAAAACTCGATATCGGAAGGACCGACAAGTAGCATATAAGGATTTCGGGATATTGGAGGTCAGAATGTGGGGACCTCGATGACTTATTTAAAACGCAAACCAGAAATTGAAGGACTAGAGAGGGTTCCATTTTTAAGCCTCAACATATCGAGACCTCGGAAGGTGGAATATCGAAGCAGGAAGTTGGAAAGTTGATTATTTCAGAACTTCGAAGATTGGAGTTTTGTAACTCCTTAAAAATTACAATTCCTTCGAAAGCGCTGAAATTGTAGAGTAATGGAAATATAAAGGAAATCATTGCAAAACCAAGCACTCCAAGGAAATTTTCTCTTTCCTATGAGAAGACACATGGAAACAAGTGACTGGACCCGAGAAGCAGACGTGGTAGATGATGTTAGTATGATGTGGCCGTATGGTGGACACGTGGTAGGAAATTTCGGTATTTTGGGTGGCCTTGTGGGGAAAATATAGGTGACATGTGTCAATGGTTGCCACATGGCATGATGATGTTCACATGACATCATCTTGGAGGTCAACATATCAGAGGTTGTAAATAACATAATTCCTTTATAAAAGCTTTTGAAAATTTTCCTATGAGAGGGGATCCAATGTTGACTGTAAGGTTGTCATGGGAGACCCAAGTGCTACGGAGAATATCAGGAATATAACTTCAGAACTCGTTTTAAATTAAATTTCATAAAAGTTACGATGGTGGGGATCTCTGATGTTGAATAAAACTTGGGAGAGACTCAATGGGACAAAGGCATAGAGCAGGCTTCAACACCTAGTCTTGTAAAGGGACCACAAGGAAAGTATTTTGGAGGTTAGTTTTCAGAGGAGGAGACATTTTAACTCTGTTCTAATTAGAATTTGAAAAAGGATATGATGGGAGGTTCTTCTGATGTGTTGGTTGTGTGTCGTTTCAGAAACCAAAAGATCCAAGGGGCATGAGAAAATTCAATAAGAGATAGGCCCCGACATGATTTTAAATACCTTAGCACCTAAGCGCTAATATGGGGGCATCATAATGTTATGATTTCGTAAAATTTGTTTTAATAGAGTTAAAATATAATAAGGCTTTGATATTGTGGTACAAAGGAGTGTGGAGGATGAATGGGTCGGAAACTAAGTAAATGCATGCAGACGGTTGGTGTCAATGGAGTAAATGTGACTTCATAGATTGTTGGGTTAAGATGGGAAGGACCATTATTTGCATAGAAAAGTTTGTTCCTCTCTTGTTCTAAGAAGTAAGCCATCCCTCATATGGCATGCACATTACAAGGGATTAAATGAGGAATAATTCCACTAATTCAGAGAAGCCATGCTTATGTACATTTAATCTTTTTGCAGTGTGACAGAGAATTAATTCTCAGAATGGAGATCACTCAAAGGCCCATTTTAGTTGGTTAATGACACATAAATGTGATCATTTTGTCAACGCCCCACTACTCCAGATCATCAACCCACCATGAACCCAGATAATGGAGTCTGAGTCCACCTCAGGAAATCAAAGGAATCAATAATGGAGATATTTTTTTTGTGTCAATCATGACACATCATGTTTTTATTTTTTGTAAATATTTCATTTCAAAGAGGAATCAAAATGTGTTAGGAAAACTAGGCCACTCGCATGCTTAGACAACTGGGAAGTTAAGACAGTTGTAGCATTCAAGATATTTTGTAACTATTTGTTTGAAATCTCTCCATATAAAAGGGAAGATGAAATTAATAGGAAAGGTTCAATTTTCCTGGTTCCACAGGCTGTAATTGTTTTGAAAATTCTGCAAGTTTGAGCCTGTAACATGTATTTCATCCTTGAAGAGTAATGAATAAGTTTCTGGTGACTCCACGAATTTGGGATATGTAGTACATTTTATACCTTTGTGTATCATTTCCATTAGGAGAAATTTGAGGTCTAAAATGGGCCTCCTAAGAAAATTATAAAATAATAGAGGGAATAATAAAATAAGATTTGATTACATCATCAAATTTTAGAGAGAAAAAAAGAAAAACTATTTTTTCAACTCGTATTTTCAACTTATCTCCGTATGGGTTTACTCAAATTTCGAGCGGAAACACTCGTTGGATGCAGAATTTGATTTCTTATTCAAGGATTACCCATGTTGCATATTTTTGATGGAATCTGCTACACGAAAATGAGAAATACATGAAAAACGTGATTGCAAACATGGTTTTTCATGTATTTCTCATTTTTCATGTAGCAAGGTCCATTGAAAGTATGAAACATGGGTAAACCTTGGATGAGAAATTAAATTTTTCATCCAATGAGTACTCCCACTCAAAATTTAAGTAAAACCTTAAGGAGATAAGTTGAAAATACGAGTTGAAAAAGTAGTTTTATTATTTTATTATTTTTTAATATTTTTAATTTTTTACTCCAAAAATGGTGAATCATCCCCCATGGTTGAAATCATCATCTTGAATCCTATTGGTTCTTCTAAATTTTATTTTTGTAGTACATTTTTCTTAGGAGGCCCATTTTAGACCTCAAAATCCCCCTAATGATATGTATATTTTCTTCTTCACGATTTGTGTAATTGTAGCTACTAGATTCTCTCTTCAGTCACAAATTTACTTATGTTATGTGATAGCAAAAGGTAAATGTAAGATTGTAGATTTATCTATGTAATAATAGATGGTACCTATGAAATTGTAGTTTTACCTATGTTTTGAAATAGCAGATAGTACCTGTGAGATATTGAGTTGAAAGCCTTAAAGCACCCCATAATTTTTGCACTCCATCCCTCTTATCTTTTCATGATTCTACCATGATTTTATTCCTATTATTATGTGATTATATAGCCCTACGCACCATGTTCCTCTCTTATATTTTTCCTTTCCATATTTACTGAAACGAAAAAATAAGTTGCATTCTTTGTGTGTAGGCCACTATGTCTGAACATTTATTCTTGGGAATGATATACATTGTTCATGTGTATATTGAATTTTCCTCTGAGAAAGTTAATTGAACCAAAATATAAATAATTTTACATTCATCTCTTGAGTTGCACTGATTCATCTTTAAGAGTGAGTAATATTTCCTACGCAATGACCTCTCCTCAACCCAGGGGTTGTCTCTAGGAGCCACAACATATCCTTGTGTTGTTACCAGGGAACAAATCAGAATATTTTTCCCTGGGTACGACATTTTTTCATTCCTTATGTTATGTGAACAAAGGAAGTGTGGGTTGAATACCACTCACCTTAGTGCCTCCATTGTTTAAATATTTGTTTCATCATCTTGGATTTCATAAGGCTTCATACTCATTCTAATACTTCTCAACAAAAATCTCCCCCTATGTCCAATCCTAAAAAAATCACATCCAGGAGGATTCAGAAAGAGAGGGCCCCAATTACTCCAGAGCCTGTTATCTAATTCCCTGAAGTTTCAACTTCCAACTCTCAGAAGACTGAGATAAAATATTTTGAGTCCTCTTCCACAGCCTTGGAATATTCAGAAGAACATTTCCAATTGTTAAGCTCACTTTCCCCAAGAGTCAAATTTGAAGAGACTTCTGTCAATACACCTCTTTTCACTGTCCAGACCTTCCCGAAAGTTTAAGAATTAAAATATAACCCCTTAAATTTTTTGACTCAGACCATTGCTAACATTTTGTCTCAGTTCTTGTTAGTTGCACTTCTTACAACTACTCAAGCACGCCCTCTGAAAAATATTCTACCACCTCCATCACAAAACATGGATGTCCCTGGTTTTCTACTTAATATATATGCTCCACTCAACTTTCCACAAACTCTGAATGGGATGCCACAATATTACCTTAAAATCCTACCTAGATTTACGAGAGAGGATGATATCTCAACCTATAATCATATAGAAACCTTTTGTGCATTTGTTGAGAATATGAATGTAGAACAACTGATGTAGTACTAAGACTTTTTGTTCAGTCCTTGGATGGAGAGGACAGGAAATGGTTCAAGATTCTACCAAATGCTTCAATTAATTCATGGGAGGAGATGGATAAATATTTCATGCATAAATGGGGTGAAATAAGGGACCATGGGTATATCCTTGAATAATTTAATGCAGTGTAGAAAAACCCTAATGAAGATGTCTCAGAATTTATAAGGAGGTTTAATAAATTATATAACATTATTCCTGCCAAAATTAAACCCCCATAGGTTGTTGCCAAAGTGGTTTTTGTTGGTTCCTTTTAACCATATTTTGGGTTTACCCTTAGAGAAATAAGGTCACACACTCTATATCAAATCCAAACAGATGCCCTATGTAATATTCCTAAATTAGCCATGAGCTAGTTGGAATATTAATTTTTGTTTTTGCTTTCTTGTTTGATGAATAAGAGGATATGGAGATCCATAAATATCATTAATATGAATAAAATCAATACCAATGTGAAAGGAAGACATATTGGCAGCTTAATTGAGCACCCTTGTGTGTGAAAAGGGGCTGGAACACCTTGACTGGGTCAACTTTGACCAAATCGACAACACTGTCATGGAGTAGTGGCATTCATGATGGGACAACACAATTTTAGATGGAGAATATTTGCATGGAAGTAGTGTCATAAATGAATGGGGCTTAGGGTTAGGAAGCTCATAAATTATATAAGGAAGAGTATGGCAGCCATATTATTATGTATTGGTATATGATATTTCTGAATATATGGTATGTTTAGACATATAGCTTTCTTTGGCTGTTTAGCTAAGATTGCAAGTGCTGTTTAGCATTGGGTGTTCCTGATCAGGAATCCAACCTCTATCCTTGAGAGGCCTCATAGGAAGATCTTTGCAATACATTTCCACATTCAGGTTTTCAAGCCAAGCTTCAATCCTGTGGCACAACACAGTTTCTGTTGAGAGATGTGCTGAGTTGCAGGGTGCAGTCGTTAAAGAATGTGTTGGGTGTTACCTGAGCTAGTTTTGCAGTGGAGGAAGCTTTCCTTCCATTGGGAGGCCAGTAAAGGATCCCCTTGGGCTTATTTGAGATATTTGGCATTAGACCAAGATTATTTTATCCCCTACAACATAGTTCCAGTCCAGATATAAATTATTTTAGTAAGTTGTTGCAGGGGTAAGTTCGGTGCTCCATTTGGAGTGTTTGCTTTCCATTGAAGGGATCATCCATTCATTGAGAGAGTGTTTTGGAGGAGTTCTGACAGATCTACATAAAATTCATCCACCTCCTTCTATGTGCTTTAGTTGCAGTGAATCTTCAGCCCTAGGGCTTTAGATCCACCATTTATATTTTGTGTATTTCTAGAAACCCTTCCTGGGTTATTTAGGAAAAGTGTATGGGAGCATAAATCTCCATTTTTTGCCTTGTATGAGCATCCCATTATCAGATCCATTTATATATGGTTTCTAGCTACAGTATTAGACATTAAAACTACGGTGTGCTTGCTTCAGTACTTTGTGTAGCAGTATATTACATGTTTGGGTGCATTTTTTGCATTGGAGGCTTCTTTTGCCTATCTTGAGGGGCTTGATCCACAAGATGTTATAATTATTTATTGTTTTTATATATAATACCATGGATATATCCTTTGGCTCATATGTAATGTGTTAAAATTTTCTGCTATTTCCATATTCATGCACTATATTCCTGCTTTTCCCATTTGGGAATACTACAGTGGTATCAGAGCATAATATTGGCTCAACCTGTGAAGACATTGCATATATGTTATCAGAAGAAGAAGAAGCTTCTTACAAAAAATAGAAAGCTTACAGAAGAGACAAAGGCAAGTCTCCATTATTTGGAGAAATGGAGGGAGGGAATTTTTCAACACTTCTTCTCCAAACTACGCATGAGCTTCATAGAGAAATCAAGGAATGAGGAGGGAAAGACATGAAGATCCCACAAAAATATTTTCACATGAAGAAAGCTCTAGTTATTCATATTATGGGTGTGAGCATTATGCCACAAAATCAGATCTACAATGCTCTACCATGCCTATGTTCATAGCAAGAGAGATGGAGGAAGGAGATGCATCAAAGGAGGAGACTCTTGGTGATTATTTTCAAGAGTACGAATCTCAGAGGTTCAAAGATCATCTAAACTTCCAAAGGTTTTGAAAGATCAAGGATAATAGAAGACCTAGCAATCACAATAGAATCAAGAGGTGTTAGCAGCATGATTTGGGTACATTCTTTCTTTATACTTTTGATGGATCACCTAAATGTATAGCTAGAGCTTGGGTAAAGGAGCTAGACACCTATTTGCAGTAGCACCAAGTTTCAGAAGATGAAGCCATTAGAGTAGTAGCGCTGCATATTGAAGGTAAGGCTTATGCCTGGTGGTTTTATGAAACCTCTTCCTTGAATTATGTAAATATATCTACTTATGCAAACTTCACTAGGAGGTTAGTGAAAATATTTGATGCAAAAAATTTTGAAACATCCTTGGTTGAGCTAGCCAAGCCTAAACAAACGAAACCTTTGCATGAGTTGGAAGGATCTATAAACCCAACTCCATTCCAGGATGCTATTTGGGGGGTTAAGAACTTGTAGAATACCTTTCTAGAGGTAAGATCCCTACTTGAGAAAGAGCTCTCTTCTAAAAAGGAAGACATGGAGATCTCTTTTTCAAAAGAGGAACTAAACAAAGAGCCTCTTAATGATGATGAGACAACCTCCATTCATGATGAAGGGGAGGAGAAGGCAAGAGGTAACAACGTTGTCACATCAGGAGAAAATCTAGTACCTCATGGAGAGGTAGATGGAGAAATTTCTCCAATGAGAGGAGCTCTTGTATCATTGCAAGAAGTTCCAAAGGATCTCATATGTGGAGATCAAGGCATAATCCATGAACAGCATGTTCCATTATTGATATATTGTGAGACCTTGCAGATGAAAGGAGAAGGTAGGGAGGATGGCCAATATCATATGATTAGGAGTAGACACCCCTATCTATTTCGGAAGGTTGATGCACAAAAGAGGCAGACTGATTTTCGCAGTGAGAGAAAGGAAAAAGCAGTCTACTCATATATGTAGAGTACTCTTGATATTGATGTCTCTTTGCATGGGGGAATTCCACCTGGGAGGCCACCAGATCAGGAGATGATGAGGCATGTCTCACATCATGATGAACCATTCATAGATATAGGAGGAATGGGAGCATTGGGAGGTCATGGTACAACGCTGAGAGTCTTGGGTAGACTCAATGAGGAGGGAGACATTCTCCCAACATCATCATTACCCACTCTCATCTCAGATATTGCGCTGAGAAAGGAGCAACAGAGGGAGGATAAAAGCCTTCCAGTATGTCACTTTTTCATGGGATATGTCTTAGAGGAGTAAAAATACATGAAAATGCTTTCTATGATAGATCATCAACGATGTCATTGTGGAGGATAGATCCATATTGGAAATCCCGGCTTTTGGTGGATTATTCCAAGGATATTTTTACTTGTATGATGCTTGATGACCAACTACATGAGGAGGGATATTTAGTCGGAGATGAGGTCATCTACTATCATGGTAGGATATTCTGATCTAGAGCTTCCAAGCTCAAGGAGAAGTTACTACAAGCAACTCATGAAGATTTCCTCTTTAGCCACACTTATTCTATGAGAGCATACCACACCATCATGGAGGGGTACACTTGAGGAGGCTTTCAAGAGGATATATATCATCATTTGAGGAGATGCATGGATCATGTGGAGATGGAGGAGATACATAAATATTTGGAGGAGTTATCACAACCACCTCTTTCCTCTTTGGGAATGAGAGGGGATTTAATTATGAGCCACTCCATTTATATGAGAAAAGCATATGGTAAGGATCATGTTTGTTTGCATAATGATTTATATTATGAATATGTGCATTCCTTAACCACATATGTGCAGGCCATTGCTCCAAGAAGGAGCATTCTTCCTTACAAACTTCATGGCCAACTTTGGTCCATAAACTATGTTGAGCATGTCCACTCCCTAAGAGGATATATGGAGATTATTTACCATTCAAGGTGCTCTACAAAGGCACCAAACATTTCTCACATTTTAAAAACATGTGAGAAGGATATGGTAGTAAGTAAGTGGAGGGGAAACCACTTAACATATCATTATCTGATGCATTCAGGAGATATACTACGCTGGTTCCATATGTGGGACTATGATCCAACTCCATTATTGCATTTGGTTGTTTATGTATCACTGGTTTTGATACCATATATTGATGACGTCCTTATTATTTTTATGGGAATGAGTGGAGGGAGGATGGAAGGATTGGATGTGCCCTATGGGAGAGAGATTCTCCATGGTTCTTATGATTCATATTTCTGGAAGAGAATTGGACCATCCATGATTGCTACTTCGATTTTCTTATTTCCTTATGGGATAAGCCATTTGGGTAACATGAGCACTTGGGAGGTGCCTCATAAGCAGATGGGAGGAGTTTTTCTATGAATTACCACTCTGGAGGGTGATTCATTTTGTATGGATGATAGCTTGGAGATTGGAGCTCCATATGGGAATAAAGGTTCCCCACATTTTCAGTTCTGTCCTTGTAGTTTCTTGGGGAAAAGAAACACTTGGGAGGGGAGGATTGTAATATTCCTAAATTAGCCATGAGCTAGTTGGAATATTAATTTTTGTTTTTTCTTTCTTGTTTGATGAATAAGAGGATATGGGGATCCATAAATCTCCTTAATATGAAAATCAATGCCAATGTGAAAGGAAGACATCTTGGCAGATTAATTGAGCACCCTTGTGTGTGAAAAGGGGTTGGAACACCTTGACTAGGTCAAATTTTACCAAATCAACAGCGTTGTCATGGAGTAGTGGCATTCATGATGAGACAACGCAGTTTTAGATGGAGACTCTTTGCATGGAAGTAGTGTCATAAATGAATGGGGCTTAGGTTTGGGAAGCTCGTCAATTATATAAGGAAGAGGATGGAAACCATATTGATTATGTATTGGTATATGATATTTCTGAATATATGGTCTATTTAGACATATATCTTTCTTTGGTTTTTTAGCTAAGATTGCAAGTGTTGTTTAGCACTAGGTGTTCTTGATTGGGAATCCTGCCTCTATCCTTGAGAGGCCTCACAGGAAGAGCTTTGCACTAAATTTCCACATTCAGGTTTTTAGGCCAAGCTTCAGTCTTGTGGTACAGTGCAGTTTCTGCTGAGAGATGTGATGAGTTGCAGGGTGCAGTAGTGGAAGATTGTGTTGGGTGTTACTTGAGCTAGTTTTGCAGTGGAGGAAGCTTTCCCTCCATTGGGAGGCCAGTAAAGGAGCCCCTTGGGATTATTTGAGATATTTGGCATCAGACCAAGATTATTTTATCCCCTACAGGGTATATCCAGTCTAGATTTGCGTTATTTTAGTAAGTTGTTGCGGGGGTAAGTTCAGTGCTCCATTTGGAGTGTTTTCTTTCCATTGAAGGGACCAGCCCTTCATTGAGAGATTCTTTTGGAGGATTTCTTTCAGATCTACATCATATTCAACCACCTCCTTCTATGTGCTTCAGTTGTAGTGAATATTCAGCCCTAGGGCTTTATATCCACCATTTATATTTTGTATATTTCCAGAAACCCTTCCTAGGCTATCTAGGAAAAGTGTATGGGAGCATAGATCTTTGTTTTTGGCCTCATATGAGCATCCCATTATCAGTTAAATTTATATATGTTTTCTAGTTGTAGTATTAGACATTAAAAATGCACTGTTCTTTCTTCAGTACTTTGTGTAGCAATATATTACATGTTTGGGTGCATTTTTGGCATTTGAGGCTTCTTTTGCCTATCTTCAGGGGCTTGATCCCCAAGAAATTGTACTTATTTATTGCTGTTATACATAATACCATGGATCTATCCTTTGGCTCATATGTAATGTGTTAAAATTTTCTACTATTTCCATATTCATGCACTATATTCCTGATTTTCCCATTTGGGAATACTACACCCTAGAAGTTGAAGAAAATTTCACCTCCGCTAGAAAGTGAAAGGGAAGGTTGAATATGGTGATAGGAGAAGGGGAAAGGAAGAAGCCAGTTCTTCGGGATATGTGAAGGAAACTCAAGAAAAAAAGGTAGACGAGATGAACAAGATGATAAGGAATTTGTATAATAAACTTGTAAAAGCTGGAGTTGGAGAAATAAACCCTCCTCGTCAAAATAAACCAACTCCTAATAGAAATTTTAACCCTCAATATAGGAGACCGCCCTTGCAACTCTTGCAAAGGGAGAGAAAGGATAAACAATAGCATATTCAACCTCCTTTGTATTTAGAGGATGATCCCGAGGAGACTATTGAAGAAACTATTGAAGTTCAAGAAAACCAATTATCTTCTCTCTCAGAGGGAGAAAATGAAATAGAAGCACATGAAGGAGAAGGAGATGATTTGGATGCCCCATTGGATGATGAGGAGATAGATAGCTATTAAAAAAAATTTATTGATTTCATACAAGCTCAGTTGCATAGGAAATATGATCATAGATCATCTAAAAAAAGTTCCAGGGGGAAAGATCATACTGAAGAAAATCTTCATCTAATTTCCCCTAAGCTAGCAAATAAAATTGGGAAGATACCACTCAATCTTGTCTCACCAACCAAGAAAGAATCCTCCAATCAAATTTCCAATGTGTCTGGAGCCTCCAAAATAGAGTAATTTCCCCCACAAAAAAATCAATCTATAATGAGAACATAGAACCTGTCGATTCTTCTAAAACTGATAATAATTCCTCTACTTTTAGTCTTCAAAAACAAATGGAGAAAGTCAAAATAATTGTCCATTTGAATGAATTATTGAAACAACCCAGTTATAGAGCTCAATTGTCTTAGTTTATGAGTTCACCTACCATTGCCACACTACAAGATATTCTTAGCCTTCAATAATAGATGCCCATGGTTGTGTTTGTATCCCATGTTGAAGAGTAGGACTCTTCTAGTACCCCATTCTATGTCACCTTAGAGATTCATGACCTGCTACTACAAAATTGTATGCTTGACTCGGGAGAATCTCATAACTTAATTCCATTATTTTTGATGGAACCATTGGGACTACAGATAATGAAACCACACAAAGATCTATACTCTGACTCCAAAAGAGTAAAGTGCCTAGGTATGATCAAGGATTTAGTGGTCAATTTGGCTCAAATCCCAGCAAAAAGTGTCGTAATGGACATTGTGGTTTTTTAAATCACTGCAATATTTGGTATACTTTTATCAAAGTCACGGGGAATGAAAATTGAGGGGTTCATTAAGATGAATTTAACATATACTACCATTCCTTTTTTTGATGGAGAGGAGCATCAATTACACAAGGAATCTATATTTGTGAAGACAGTTACAAAGGCAGATTGTTCAAACAATGCTCTTGTGTATGGTAAAGAGAAATATTTATATTCTTTGCTACTAGAAGAAGATGATAAAATTATAAGAGACACTCGGGTCGGATGTTCTTCTCAACTGAGAAAAAAATCATTATAACATAATAAGGTATGCAAATTGTATTTTGATGGTGCTTATTCTAAGGAAGGAAATGGGGTAGGTGTGTTATTGGTATCTCTAAAAGGTAGCTTGATCCCTTTCTATTTCAAGTTGGAGTTTGAGGCCACAAAAAATGTTTCTAAATATGAAGCTTTTTTGGTGGGGATGCAAGCTGCTAAAAAAATTAACATTGGGTGCTTGACTGTGTTTGGGGATTCAGAGCTGGTGGTGAAGAAAATAAGAAATCAATTATGTTGTAGAGGTAAATCCCCTCTGCTTGAATGACCGATCCCTACTAGCCCAGATTGGGTCTAGCAACAATCGTACCACGCTAAGGTGCAAGTTCCTAATTGTAATAGACCAACTTGTGATGAGGGCCTACCTCAAGTCCAACGTTGTTGTTTGTAGAGAAGATGGCGCTCCCATTTCCTTGCTCCAGCAGATCACAATCCTCTCGCTTGCCATGATCGAAAACCTGCACACACAAGAAACACGACAAACACAAGCGTAAAACCCGATATATGCAATTATGTATCAGTCAGAGAAGATACAACTCATGATCATAATGAAAAATACGAGTGGAACCGTAACCAATAGTCGCTTATCATTAATTCATACAAAGCCACAACCTGCTCGACGTTGAATCTTCCTTCGTGGTGCGTGAGCGGAATATGTCTCGGTAAGAAGCTTGTCGGGAATGGGGACAAACCTCTCTCCTCGATCGTCAATCTCCTTGCTATTGATTTGGCACTATAGGGACTATTGCAGCATTCTTTAGGCTATGAAGGCTCTTGGCGACTAGCTTGCAAAGGGAAATGGCAAGCTTATATAGATGGTGGAAGGGAGTTGAGATCAGCAATCATGGGATTGGCCTTATCCTCAAGGAAGCTTCCATGAGAGGTGGAAAACTACTTCCTCTACATGGGCTTGAAGACCAAACGTCCCAACTCGATTTAGAGTCCAGTTCGGGAGTTTGTTGGATCAATATTCTACCATTTATTTTTAAAAATCACTCCTTATTAAGCCTGGCATGGGTACAACAATGATACAGTGCTCCAGTTGGCGCGCCCTCTTTGGAGGATTTCACCCATTGGCACGGGTATGATATTGAGCAGTGGCGCCAAGGATAAAAAGGCTATTTTTAGGGTTTTTCACAAAGAATTTTCTTCAGGGGAATGAAAGTCCTTGTTCAGGGGGATGCCATGAAAGTGGTTTTAGGTCATGTCACTGCTCACAGGTCACGGAATAATCCCTCCAATGTGCAGAATGGGGGATTGCAGGCACGGTGACAAATTACTGTGTAACAGATGCCCCCTAAAGCATGAGGCCCGAAAGAGAGAGAGGGGTGAAATGCTTTACGAGAACGTGTCCAACTGAGAACATTGCCGACAGAAAACCTGCGTAGAGAAGTACAAATGATATCTCAAATACATGATATATACGTGGTATGGGTGCAGCTATCCATAACAGAGTATACAAGAATCCAAATCCAAGGCATGGACGCAGCCATCCAATAAGGATCGATAAAAGAGATTTCAGTATGGTCGTAGCCATCCAATCGATGAGTCATGTAACCAATCATAATAATCCACAAAATCATGACTTCTTCTAACGAGACTAAATCCGGGGTCTTACTGAAAACTCCATCTCGACCCGAACACAGTACAAGTTCAAGCATGCGAATATGTGAGCTGAAGTCGAACATGCAAGAACATCGTCTGATTACCAGCCAATGATGAAAGCTGTTAATAGACGTGAGAGGTACCACCAATAATGATGATGGCCTTCAAGGTACTACAGGTACAATCTACGTCATGTGAATCAATGAACTGACGTCGAACACCCGCAGAATCACTCGATCGGAGGCCAATAATGAAAACCTCACGTCGAATGCGAAGAACCTGCCATTGAGGCATGCAGGCTCCAAGGTACCAGAAGGGAGTCTCTAGATTAGCTTCCTGGATAATGAGCTGAAGTCGACAGGAAGTGACCTTGATCGAAGGTGGGCCATAGTGTTTCCCACATCATCGACACGAGACAGAGGAACATAATGTCTTTGTGAATCAAGATCATATGAGAATCAGAGGAAGGTTGAAATCTGCAGAGGTCAACTTCTCTTGAACATATCGGCAGCACGACAGTGGATTTGGAATTATTTGACATCAAAAGATCAAGGGTCATGATGACAAGGTAAAGAGCAGATGAGAGGTCAAAAGGGATCACCCAAACCCATGGAGGCAAGTGGAAAACGAGATGAGATGTCCCCAACCCGACACGAATGCAGACAAGTGCCATGTTCAAGAGCGACATACTGCCGACACGACAATGATACTGGTTACATTTTCCCCACCATTTCTGGTGAGTACCTCTTTATTTTTACACAAGATTGAAGATGATACCATATGCTTGTCATATAAGTCCGTCCTTCGGACGAATCCATCCTAGTACATTTAATGAGCCCTAGGAAGGAGGAACTCGAATATCGTCATTACGACAGAATCCGATGTCATCAGGGTTTAACGAGTCTGACAAAGGGATAAATCAACGTCTTTTCATATTTAGAGAGTTTGAAAAGACAATGGAAAAGTAAACTCCAATGGTCCCTTTTCGTAAATAGTTTCTCAGATCCGAAAAGGTAGAAAACTATGTCTGAGAAAACCTCCTAGTTGTGATAGGCTAGGGTATTCCTTTTTCATAAGTAATCTATCCCAGCCCGAAAAAGGGGTAAACGTATACTGGGTAGATGTCGTTTCGGGGCCACTTTAACGAGATCGAAACGACAAGGGACTCGACAATATTTTCATATTTAGAGAGTCAGAAAAGAGCTGAAAGATGACTCCAAAATGACTTTTTTGTGTTTTTACCGAGTCCAAAAAAGTATAAAATACAACTCGTATCACCATCGAAGCTGCGAATTAGAAACCTGTCGCTACACAAAAAAGCAACTGTAAAATCCATTTTTCGACAAAAATATATTAAAATATTGAGAAAAATGACTTTTAAAACCTAATTTTTGACTTGAAAAGTTATAAATAGGCTTCAAATGGTAAAACAAATTTACTTTTACTTTTTACCTCACTTGGAGAGCAACAGTGGTCTGTTTGTGTGCAAACTTGCGGCAGTGATTGCGACTGATACGGGTCATCATTCATATCCTCATCTGTTCCAGGTAAAAGGCGCTCCCTTAAGCTCCATTTTAATCCATTTTTTATGAGTTTTCATTTTGCATTAGACCTCTGGAGGAGACCTTTTGAAATTTTAGGGCTCTGCCCATTGGCGCGGGTATCGGGCACGGACCCGCGCCAATGGACTTTTACTCACAAAGGAGTCACGCCAATGGTGCAATGCGGTTTTCCGCTTTATATTTCTCAAATTTGAGCCATCCATGTGGATTTTCAAATGCAACAAAGATCTAACAATGCATTTTAATCATGTTGATGCAGGTATTCGGGCACAATGGTTATCGAATGGAAGGAGAGGGAACATGGGGAGGAAAATGAAATGGCTATGGAAAACGAAGCCTGTATGAATGCACTCAGGAACTGTGGACTCAAAAAGTTCTTCCTTACGCCATGCTTACGAGCTCAACCTAAGCTGCTACAGTACTTGGTCAGCATATGGGATGAAAATGAGGAAGTGTTCAAACTTCGAGACCAAGTATTAGCTCTTGAGGTCTCTGATGTTTACTTTATAACTGGATTGTCGCGTAGAGGTCCAGTGCCAATCATAACTGGCAGCAGACCTTCCGAAGAGAAAATGGACATGGTAATGGCAAGAGTGTTCCCAGGGGCATGAACAGGATCGGGAAGCGGGAAGGTGGACATCCACACTGTCCGCGACCTAGCACTCAGGGTAGTGCTTCATACTATTACACGAACTGCAAGATCACAAGCTCCACATGAGGCAACCAATGCCAAACTCATACTAGCCTCTGAGTGTATGAATCCTACACTATTTTATTGGGCTACAGCAGTGACAAGCAATATCAAGAGGCAGCTAACAAGATGCAAGAAAGCCAAACTAAAGCATTTTGGCTACGGTTCCATTCTGGTGTCGTTCATCTTGGAATGACTACCCATTTTCCAAGGCCAAGGGGAAATATTTTCCGAGCCGATACCAAAGGAGCCAAGGATGGCTCGTTGGGCAGCACTTATGCCCAGGTTAGGGGGAGGTCAACAGATGTCTTGGAGACCCGAGTTCTTTGGGTGGTTACGGCATCAGCTGATCGTGGTCAAGGATTGGCCTTATGTTGGGACCAATTTCACCGGAGATCCCGATCTTTCGCTCCCGAAGGGGGAGGACTAGGATGAGGAGCTGGGTATGATTCTCTTTTTGATTTTTATGTATTTATGATTTTTTTGGTAATACATGTCCATTCTAACAATAACTTTATGTGAATGCAGAAGTTGGCCCAGAGAGGCCAGCGGGCATGTCACCCATTGCGCAGAGGACCCATCTCGTACATGACCCTCAAGCTGAGGGTGGTGAAGGGAGCGAGCTGATCCAGAACCTGGAGGGCATTGCCCAAGGAATTTCGGATTATGCACGGCTGGCAGACGTCCCATTAGCTTACCAGCGACACACTGTGGGGGTGCCTAGTCGCCTTCACAGACTGCTGAGGTGATTGGTGCACGCGGTGGCGTGTTACCACGAGCACCATGATGATTAGCTTATTTAGGGCTTTCATATGCATATTTTTGAGAGACATGTTGTCTCCGACTATTGTTAGACAAACATGTATATTTTTTGACTTTATGTGATGTACTGCAAACTATTCGACACATATATCTATATATCTATTTTTGGATGGATCTTTTTACATGTGATGATGTTTTTATATGCTATGCAAATGAATAATACAATGTTATCTTAATGCATCAGTTGCATAACAAACTACCCAATGAAAAATTTCACATAATGTATCTAATCACACATTTTATTTTTATGCAAGCTTAAAAGCACACATGAAAGCACACATGCAAACTATGCTTGGAAATGAGTTTTATTTTTATGCAAGCTTAAAACACAAACTATGCTTGAGGAAGACGGGCATGCCCCCAGCATGGTGTCTCAATTTGAGGTACATGCCCCCCAAGCTTCAGTCCATAGAAAATGGAGTGAAGGTTGAAAACATAAGAGATTTGAAAAATCTACCAAAACTCGAATTGAACAGGCTCGTGTTTCATTATTTTAATGAGGTTGACACACTCAAAAGAACTGTCCTCGTAGCAATTTGTTTCATTGTTTTAGGAGCTTGGCACAAGAAGAGGAATTATGCTCCGGTGAGCTCAACAGAGGAGGCTCAGGAGGGGGATAACCAAATACATCATGCTCTAGACATTTGGACATTACCCCCAGGCTGGGCATGAAGGAGGAACGATGATGTCCATCGCTCCAAGGCAGCTCCTCAAGAGACATTGTTTCAACAATGGCTTCGTCAGAGGGGAAAATCTCTTTAAGAGGATCAGCTAAGTCAGCCTCGCCGAGCCAGGGGGATTGGAAATAGATATCTAAAGCCATGCTCAAAGGAGCATGTTGAGGAGGAGGAGGATCAGATGCGGCGACAATTTCACAGTAATTAATCTCTACTGGAGTTAAGGGCATTGATTCTCCAAAATCAGTCACCTGTTCAGGTGAAGGGATGATCCATGGGTCGTCAGACCTAGAGATCATATTAACTTGAATGGTGTGTGGTGGTGACGCGGGAAAAATACCCATGAGGATGGTTTCCTTGAAGAGACCGGGTCCTACACTACCAGGGGGATTGGGGATCTAATCCATGTAAGGAACGTTGTTCTCAGAGGTGGAGGTGAAGAAAGACAACTGATCCACAGTAACGATCTTGCCCTCATGAGGAAACTTAAGAAGTCGGAAGAGGGTGTATGGCACGCATAACATGGCGTGAGTCCAACTGCAGCCGAGAAGAAGATTTTAGTTAAGCTTGACGTCAACCACTTCTACTTCTACGTTGATTGTCTTCCCCTGTAACGTAATTGGAAAACTCTCGAGAACACCCAGGGGTTTCGATTCCCGGCCATCGAATGCCTCTAAGGCATTTGGAGATGATGAAAGCGCCGGAGAGCCAATGGCCTTCCAGCAGGCGGACAACATGACACAGGTAAAAGCACCTTCATCCACAATGGCCCTATGGATGTTAAGACCGTTGATTCCGACATGTATCACAAGAGAAATTTGATGCGCAAGTCGGGGGGAAAATTTTTCTAGGTCGAAGGTGAGAAGACTAGAATCAGTGGGGTCGATTCCACCGATCGCAGACAACAGAGCTTTCCTTTGCGAAGGGAAACTTTGAAGGACTTCCAATGCAGACATAGCAGAAGGCGCCTGAGCCAAATCCTCAACAAAACTGTAGTGCTGAGCGGCACAGGCATTTGGATTGTAGGAAGACCTTCGCAGAACACCTTTAGAAGGTGGTCTCACAACAGGTTCAGTAGTAGGCTTCTCAATTTCCAAGGGACTGGAGACAGGAGGAGGAGGTGGGCCATCCACAACTTCCTTCCCAGCTACCTGACACGATCCAGCATAATCCTTCGAACGCGTAGAAATTGAGACAGGTGCAGCACCATTCATCATAAAGACCTAGGACCCAAATGGTACAAATGGTGAAGGTTGTTCAACCATCTGGGTCTGCTGAGAGGGGAACAGTTCTTTAAGAACTGCCGGAGTCCCTTTGGAACCTTTGAGAAGTTGACTAATTTCATGTCGTAGGGGAAAATCCTTGGTATAATGATATCCTTCACAAATAAGGCAAGGGTACTTCGGTTTACGTTGAGAATCGTCCTCAGTACAAGGTTTAGAAGACTCTGGTTTTGGGGCGTCGGGTTTGGATTTTCCTTTGCCCTTCTTCTTTCCTTTAGAGGCTTTTTCCATAGGATTAGCTTGAATGGCATTGACCTCCGCAATTTTTCCAGAATCTGGAGGAGTGGGGAGAGCATAATTGTTGGAAGAATTGGACTTCTGCTTCCCATTCAAAGACTTTCGAAAATTTTGAGACATGGAACAAATAACACCATCCACCGCCGGGGTAGGTGGAGCTTTAGAGGTTCCTGGGTGTGGAGCATCAGTCAAAATATCATAAAGCATGCTAGACTGAGAGTATACCAGATCAAGATACTGGGCACGCGCAATGGCCTGTTCTTTAGTCACACATGCCCCCATAGCAATATCTTGAGTGATTTTGTTAACGAAGGATGTGGTGAACCAATGGGTTAGTAGTTGATCAGGTATATCAAACCTTATCAGCCTACGATGACGTCGCCACTCATGAATATGATCTGATATGTGGGTGGCTTTATCCTGCTTTAACGAAGTCAGGAGATGTGTCCCGGCTTCATAGCGAACCGGTAACTGAAAGTGGGTCAGAAAATCCATTGCTAAAGTATTGAAATCCTAAAAGATGCCACGGGGTATTTCAATATACCACTTAGCGGCAGCACCGGTAAGAGTGCGCTGGAAGAGGTGTAGACGAATTGAATCATCGACCCAAGAATTAGACGAACACCACAAATGGTAGGTCATTACATGAGCTTGGGAGTCTTCACTAGCTTTACCTTCAAACTTAGGGCAGTCGCCAGGTACCTTGGTCGGAACTGGAGGCCAATAAGGATTATGAAGAATCAGATCATTGGTTAATTTAGAAACGTCTGGTAACTCCAAGGTAGCTAAGAACGGCAATTGCGGATTAAACGGCATGCCAGGCCCTCGATAAGGACTTGTACCTCTACTCCATGCTGGTTGAGTGTATCCTTGCCCCCATGGGTTCTGTCCCGAAGGATTCTGACCATAGGGGGTATAGGGTGTATAACCAGTCTGATTTGGTTGCTAGTAACCAGTGTACGGGGGTTGATAACCAGAGTATGTACCCTGATTATATGTCGGTCCCATTTGGGCAGTCTCTGGATTTGGCTACTGAGTATAGGTGTAGCCAGGTTGTTGAGTGTAATAATGGGAACCTTGGAGCGGATTATAAGTCGGTCGAGATTGACCGTGAGGGTAGTAACTGCCTTGAGGTTGAGCGAGCTGCTGATAGGTGGGACCCTGTTGAGCGCGATAATTAGGATGCACTAGTTGATTCGGTTGTGGCATCGAGTAAATCAGCTATTGAGCAGGGTTGACAGGATGTGCAGGCTGGCTTGGTTGGACAGGCTGGCTTGGCTGAACGGGCTGACCTGGTTGAACAGGTTGCCTAGGGTGAACAGGTTGTGCCGGTTGCGCAGGTTGACCTGGCTGTTGTGGAGCACCAGGTTGTACTGGATGGGCCGGTTAGCCTGGTGGTGGAATGGAGCCAGGTGGCATCTGGTAACCGGTTTGACCTGCCGCAGGACCATAAGATGATCCTGGCTAATGTGTAACATTTAGACCAATAGACACAGAGGTTGCATGGGTTGGGAAGGTTGGACTTTCCCCCCAGGACCATATACCGGCCCCAGTTGGTACCCCAGTTGACCTGTGAGTCCTTGAGGTTGCCCAGGTTGGACTCCAGGAAGAGGCTGCATAGGTTGACCTGAAGGGTTGTAATACTATCCTTGTGGACCGTATAATGGCCCTTGCTTGTCCGAAGGGTAGCCCTGTAAGGGTTGTCCTTCCGGGTCATAAGGATAGCCAGGCTGGCCAGAAGGTTGTCCTTACGGATTATAAGACTGCCCAGCCTGGTTAGACGGAAAACCTTGAGCATGAAGGTGAGCCTCTGGAGCGGGTAAATGTAAAGGATTCCCGTACTCATTGTACTGATATGGAAAAACATACACGAGCGTACCGTCCTGTGCATAATGCAAAAAATATGGGTGGTTGGGATCTTGAGAGGATTGTCTGACCTCGGGGTTCTATTTTTGTAAGGACAATCGATACTCCTCAGGAGAGATGTTCTCCGGCATAGCAAATGCTATATAGATGTCTTCGGGAAGCGATGTGGTCCTTACGGACTGAGTGGTAATAGCAAGTGTAGATGCAGCCACACAAACAGTGGGCCTAACGGGTACAGAAGTGACCTAAGGGGATGATGTGATGGGTGTCCTAGGAGATATCCCCAATGAAGGAATAACCAGCCTCATAGAAGGAATTGATATCCCCATAGAGGCAACGGCGGTCATAATCTGACTCAAAGATCTATACCCTGCTGGTAGTGAAGTACCGGGCAAAGACATGACAGATAATTCGGGGTTGTCTTCTGGGAACAACTGGTAATCTTCACCAGACGTGGGGATTTCCTCACTAGGAGAATGGATGGATGCACCCATATCTGAACCTGCCGCTAGATCTCGTAATAGATAGCGAGGACTAGGAGGAATAACAGCAGCTAGAAAAGGCGAACCCGATGTAAGAGGAGGGAAATGTTCCCCTACTCCAAATCCAGACCAAGGGTCGGATAAGAGCCAATTGAACTCAACTGGTCCTCCAAAGGGAAGCTCAGACAGAACCGGTACCCCGTCGGGAAACTCGGAAACAATGGGTTGTTGATGTTCAGCAGAGGATTGCGAGACCTCTGATGAATCATGTATGGACTACCAGTAGACGAAACTGAGGGTTCCGCCACTGTGACAATAATGAAAAAAGGAAAAGATCAAACACAACACACAGGCTGAAAAACCAAGGCACACAATCAAACAGCCAACAAAAAAGATCTAATAGGGCATGTGATCGTGGGTGATTTATTTTACGACATTGAAACTTAGAAACTTCACCGTTTCATGTTTTAAGAGTCGAGAAACGGATGAAAGATGACTCTATCTCTTTCAGTTTTGAAGCAAGCGTGAAAGGACAAGCACTTGGTGATCTTTTCAAATTTAAGGAGTCAGATAAGATCAAAATGACTGCTCAGGAATGCTAGGCAAAGGGTGTACCAAATAACTGTGAACTGCAATATACACCTTGGTTTCAAAATGAAAGAGAAATCAACCAAGGACTTAATGTACGTGCAGGCAATCTCCCCGAATGCTGTGTCTGATGTATCATGGGTATAGGGTGGCAGACTCGGCTTCCTATGGATAAAGGATAGAAACCTAGTGGGGTCTCCCTTTATATACGCGACGGTACGTGGAGCACAAGTCTGTACTAGTGCTGTCTAAAGCCAATAGGTGAATGAAAACTACTAGGTTTAAAGACGGCGGAACACGTCTCTAGCCTAGACCTCTAAATATTTCGTTAATGTTTCAATGCTGCCTTAGTGTAAATTGAATAAATTTTAATGTTTATCTTCAATTATGTTTCAGTTTTCAGGTCCTAGCAAGTGTTATGTTCTAAAAATCTCCTAAATGCACACTACATGCCATATTATATCATTTCATTCGATGAAAGTTAATTATGAGAGAGTTAAGAGCTTTTCACACAAAGACAAAATGATCAGACAACAACCAATAATGTCTCTAATGCAGCTAATGGAAACTAAAATCTTTTCTTTCAAAGTTACAAATCACTAACGACACAGAAAAGATTCGATTTTCATTATGTTGGGTATGTGTTATATTCTTTCCACAACTAAGCACGTGCGAGGGGGGGGGGGGGGGGGTAAGAGGGGGGGCGATAGCCCCCCCTTTGCACTGGGTGCAACGAGGGGGGTGGTAGCCCCCCCTATTGGGGTCCGGGGCAGCGCCCCGACAAAAATTTTTGGTCCTTAATTTCCAGTGGGTAGTCTGCGTCCATGGTTTTGTGCATTGTTTTGCACATGGTATTGGGGCACGATGGTTTTCGTCCCTTGGTATTTTTGTAGATCCGGTCAAGGGAACTACGGTTATGTTCTAATCCAAGGTTTATGGATTGGGGTTCATGTATGCTTCGACATGTATATATATTTGTTGTAACACTAAAAGGAATATAATGAAAAATCAAGCTGGTCGTCCCGATTTGGGATCCAGGGGAAAATCTCTCTGTTTATCTATTTTATGTTTTATGCTCCCGCTATTGTTTATATTTTGTTATAAGATTCATGAGTAGATAATTTCTGTTCAGGGTTAAAACCTACATTTGGTATCAGAGCAGTTTCAGCTTCAAGGGGACGCCTTTGCTGCTGAGGTTTTTTTGCTCGGGCCTGTGGTAGACCCTGTTCAGTGGGAGATCTGCGGGATTTATTCTTGCAGTGAAAGAAGATGGCGAGCAGTGGGAAGATAGAGATCGAGAAATTTAATGGTCAGAGTTTTGAGTTATGGAAGCTCAAGATGGAGGATCTCCTGGTGGATAAAGATCAGTGGATTGCGGTAGATCCAGGTACTAAACCAACGGCAATGTCAGATGAAGACTGGAAGAAACTGGATCGGAAGGCTAAGAGCACAATGCGGTTATGTGTCTCAGATTCAATATTGTTGAATGTATCTGGGGAAGCTACAACAAAGACCTTGTGGGACAAGCTAGGGACTTTGTACCAATCTAAGTCTCTGGTGAATAATTTGTTCCTGTGGAAAAAGCTGCATAACCGGAGGATGAAGGATGGAGACTCGATGAAAGAGCATCTAAATGCCTTCAATACTGTGGTAATTTAGTTGTCATCTGTTGATATTAAAATATCAGATGAAGATAAGTGCATCAGTTTTTTGTGTTCTCTACCAGATTCGTGGGACAGTCTGGTTATTGCAATAGGTAGCAATACAACTACCTTGAATTTTGATGACATTGTCTCAGCCTTGCTGTCGGAGGAAATGAGACGGAGAAATATGGAGGGTCAGAATGGAGATGCCTTATCTGTACGAGGAAGGTCCCAGAACAGAAACAAAAATAAGGTTTCGAGTGGGAGATCCAAATCTAGAGGGAGATCTAAATCTCCTGGAAAGTTTGTAAAGGTGTGCTGGAAATGCGGAAAGGAAGGGCACTACAAAAAGGACTGCAGATCTAAAGCTCCTCAGAAAGGAAAGGGATCTGATGATGCTCCTTCTGCAGAGGCAAAAACCACCTCGAATGAAGGTGGGGATGTGTATTTGGCTTCTTCTTCAAATACACATGTAGATCATGAGTCATGGTTGATTGACTCAGGTGCATCCTTTCACTTCACTCCCCATAGAGAGTGGTTCTGTGATTATGAGAAATATGATGGTGATGTCTTCCTAGGGGATGATAGGAAGGCCAAAATCATCGGACGTGGAAAGGTCAAGCTGAAGCTGCAAGGTGGAAGGATTATAACACTTCCTGGTGTTTTGCATATTCCTGCATTGGCCAGAAATCTGATTTCTGTAAGCAAGATGGATGATGCAGGTGTAAAAACAGTGTTCGAGAAAGATGCCTGCAAGATGGTTCGGGGAGCACTGGTATTAATGCGGGGAGTTCGGACTGGAACTCTATACAAGCTACAAGGTAGCACTGTTATTGATGGGTGTAACAATTCTGTGGTTCCTGAAAGTGGGACGGAAAGCCTAGCTGTCTCTGGAGAAAAGACCATGCTATGGCATCAAAGGCTTGGACATATTGGAGAGAAGGGCCTTCGGATACTGCATAGAGATGGTATGGTAGAAGGTATGTCTAATTGTTCTCTGGATTTCGATTTCTGTGAACATTGTGTATATGGGAAGCAGAATCAGGTGAGTTTTCCTTCTTGTGCTAAGAGGGCAAACAAGATATTAGAACTTGTGCACAGTGATGTGTTTGGGCCTGTGTCAGTTCCATCACTGGGAAAGTCTATGTACTATGTTTCATTCATAGATGACTTCTCAAGGAATACATGGATATATTTCTTGAGGAAGAAATCTGAAGTCTTTGACAAATTTAAAGAATTTAAGGCTCTGGTGGAAAACCAGACAGAGAAGAAGATAAAGGCATTGAGGACAGATAATGGTGGGGAGTTATACAAGAAGGAATTTGAAGAGTTCTGTAAGAAGTGTGGTATAGCACAGTAGAAGACTACTCCATACACACCTCAGCAAAATGGAGTTGCAGAAAGAATGAATAGAACACTGATGGAAAAGGCAAGAAGCATGCTCAGTGGTACTGGGTTAGGACAAGAATTCTGGGCAGAGGCAGTGGAGACTGCATGTTACTTAGTTAACGGATCACCTTCATCAGCGTTGGAGGATAAGACCCCACATGAGGTATGGACTGGTAAGAAACCCTCTCTTTCACATCTAAGGGTATTTGGATGTGATGCATATGTACATGTTCCAAAGGAGAAAAGGACCAAGTTGGATAATAAATCTGAAAGGTGCACCTTTATTGGGTATAAGGATGGTTTAAAGGGTTACAAGCTTTGGAACCCAGAAACAAGGAAGGTTTTGTACAGTTGAGATGTGGTGTT
>JAXQQM020092943.1:0-103526 GCA_034641835.2 Pinus albicaulis
CGATGAGCGGTTGATACTTTCATGCAAGGAGGATCTTGCACGAGAGTTTGAGATGAAGGACTTGGGCATCCTTCATTATTTCCTGGGATTGGAGATTTGGCAGCGCAGCGGAGGACTGTTTGTTTCTCAGGGCAAGTATGCCCGGGAGATTCTGGAAAGGTTCAACATGCAAGGCTGCAAGCCTGTTGACACTCCTCTTCCTGGTGGTTGGAGGAAGGAGGATGCTACTTCAGCGGAGGTAGTGGATGCCACTGTCTATCGACAGTTGGCGGGGTCGCTTATGTATCTGGTCAATACACGACCCGATATATGCTATGCAGTTAACCAGCTTTCGCAAGCTATGGTTAAGCCTACCAAGCTCTTTTGGAAGGCAGGCAAGCATGTATTGCGTTATATTAGAGGCACATCAGGATATGGTCTATGGTACAGACAGGAGGATGGAGCGAAGCTTTCTGGCTTCACTGATGCAGATTGGGCAGGGAGCCCAACGGACCGGAAGAGCACATCTGGAGGAGTTTTCAGCATTGGGTCGACAGCAGTTTCCTGGTACAGTAGGAAGCAGAGATCCGTGGCACTCAGTTCAGCAGAGGCCGAGTACATGGCAGCTAGCTTGGCTGCATGCGAGGCTATTTGGATGAGGAAGATCCTCGCAGGATTGTTCAGGTTGCATTTGGAGCCTACAGTGATCTACTGTGATAACCAGAGTTGCATTAAACTCTCGGCCAATCCAGTATTTCATGATAGGTCCAAACACATCGACATCAGGTATCATCATATCAGAGGATTTGTCGCCCGTGGCTTCTCACAGATCGAGGGGATTGACTATGAGGAGACTTTTGCACCTGTCGCAAGGTACTCTTCCATACGGACGATCCTTGCTCTCTCAGCGCAGATGGGGTGGCACATTCATCGGATGGATGTGAAGACTGCGTTCCTCAATGGAGTTATTGAGGAAGAGGTGTACATAGAGCAGCCTGAAGGTTTTGAGATCTTCAGCAGTGAGTCGCATGTGGGCCGACTCAAGAGAGCACTGTACGGGCTGAAGCAAGCACCTCGTGCTTGGTACACTCGGATAGACAGCTACTTCACCGGGCTTGGATTCTCCAAGAGTGAGGCGGATCCCAACCTGTACCAGATTGTGGTGGAGGGGAAGCTGTTGATCATCGTACTGTATGTAGATGATCTGATTTTGACTGGCGATGAGCAGTTGATACTTTCATGCAAGGAGGATCTTGTACGAGAGTTTGAGATGAAGGACTTGGGCATCCTTCATTATTTCCTGGGATTGGAGATTTGGCAGCGCAGCGGAGGACTGTTTGTTTCTCAGGGCAAGTATGCCCGGGAGATTCTGGAGAGGTTCAACATGCAAGGCTGCAAGCCTGTTGACACTCCTCTTCCCGGTGGTTGGAGGAAGGAGGATGCTACTTCAGCGGAGGTAGTGGATGCCACTGTCTATCGACAGTTGGTGGGGTCGCTTATGTATCTGGTCAATACACAACCCGATATATGCTATGCAGTTAACCAGCTTTCGCAAGCTATGGTTAAGCCTACCAAGCTCTTTTGGAAGGCAGGAAAGCATGTATTGTGCTATATCAGAGGCACATCGGGATATGGTCTATGGTACAGACAGGAGGATGGAGCGAAGCTTTCTGGCTTCACTGATGCAGATTGGGCAGGGAGTCCAACGGACCGGAAGAGCACATCTGGAGGAGTTTTCAGCATTGGGTTGACAGCAGTTTCCTGGTACAGCAGGAAGCAGAGATCCGTGGCACTCAGTTCAGCAGAGGCCGAGTGCATGGCAGCTAGCTTGGCTGCATGCGAGGCTATTTGGATGAGGAAGATCCTCGCAGGATTGTTCAGGTTGCATTTGGAGCCTACAGTGATCTACTGTGATAACCAGAGTTGCATTAAAATCTCAGCTAATCCAGTATTTCATGATAGGTCCAAACACATCGACATTAGGTATCATCATATCAGAGATTGTGTTCAGCAGAGAATCATGATGCTTTCATATGTTCCCACGGAGGATCAGGATGCCGACATCCTAACGAAGGCGCTCACCAGGAGCAAGTTCGAATTCCACAGAGGCAGGATAGGGGTTGCAGATAATCCATATCTTGCTGAGATGGAGTGTTGAAAATGCAGCAAGATGATGGAGCTTAGTGAAATGAAGTCGCCTTCACTAAGTGGGCCCACAGGCAAATTCTGGCGCAAAGTCTATTTTTAGACTATGTCTATTTTTAGACATATGGAGCATGGTCCAGGGGTTGCAGTATGTTATTCTTGGAGTATTGGTCATGTTGGTAAAAATAGATGGACCTCTATTTTTTGACCTATAGGTCAATAGGTCGATGTCTATTTTTAGACTGCCTATCCTAAAAATAGGGAAGTCAAATATTATTTACCCTTAATAATATTTGGACTCTAAACAACAGTTTACTCTCTTGGAGCACTTCAGTTCGAGCTACAGAAGTGGCTCATGCATCTGACGGAGGAATTACGCTATTCCCAAGGGTTTGATGGCATCATGCATGGTTGACTTCAGTTAGGACTTCAGTGGCAGAAGTTTGGTGGAGTTAATGAGACAGCTAGTGGAGTTGTGTTCTGTTTATTTTAGTTGAATTGGTTGAGATTAGTTTAACTAGCTAATCAATTAGTTATGAGTGGAGTGAATTAAATATTATTTAATTCATTAATTAGTAACTCATTATTCAACTCAAGAACACATTAGTTCGCATGATCAGTTCAGTGGAGACCAGTGAAAGAGGTAGATGAAAGGGTGGAGTTAGCTATCAGTGGCGACATCAGTTGTGCATGAGATTTGCACCACACTTGGAGGAATTTTCCATGATGATTGCGCTGTCAAGCCAAGGAGATTCGAACCATGGATCTCTATATAGACAGGCCTAGATTGCGCAATAGAGGCAAGGCAATTAGTGGTGAGTTTTGAACCAGTAACCTGTTCAAAACTGAGCTAGTTTGTGTGTAACTTCATGAGAAAGTACTGAGTACTTGTGAGGAGTATTGTACTGAGTTTGTTACATGATTTCTCCATTATAATATACACAATATCTGCGGGGTTTTCATCTATAAGCTTTCCCCATACATACTGTGTTAATGTGTATGATGATTTGATGTGTTATCGCTTGATTTTATTTCCGCATGTTTGATGATCTGAGTGGAAGAGATTATGTGTTGCATATAAATTTGAATTGTATGTGATCAGGATAGTCTCGGTGGATAATTAATCATTATTCAGCAAATTTCTACAAATAAACTTTTAAAAGCCAAAATTACTTTTCCTGTAAGGCATTCCAATTGGGTTTCCAATATGGTACCTGTAAGGAAGAAGAATGGTGATATAAGAATCTGTATTGATTTTAGAAATTTAAACAAGGCATGTTTAAAAGACAATTTCCCATTGCCAACCATGGAACAGATACTTCAAAAGGTAGCTGGTTCTGAACTTATGTCCTTTCTTGATGGATTTTCAGGCTATAATCAAGTTTTAGTTCATTCAGATGACAGATTAAAAACAACTTTCAAAACCAAATGGGGAACTTATGCTTATCAGAAAATGCCTTTTGGTCTAATAAATGCAGGAGCAACTTTCCAAAGAGCCATGGACATAGCATTTAAAGGTCTGATCAATAAATCAGTTGTTGTTTATCTTGATGACATAACAGTATTTTAAAAAAAGAGAGCCAATCATCTACATGATTTAAAGCAAATATTTGAAAGATGTAGAAGGTTTGGTATTTCCTTAAATCCAAAGAAATCTTTCTTTGCTTTGGATGAAGGAAAAATTTTAGGATTTGTTGTGTCAAAAGATGGTATATATATTGATCCAGATAGAGTGAAAGAAATTTCTGATATTTCTTTACCTCATAACAAAAAATCCATGCAATCATTTCTTGGACAAATCAATTTTGTTAAAAGATTCATTCCTGATTTTTCTTTTATTGTTTTACCTATGCAAAATATGATCAAGAAGAATTCAGTATTCAAATGGGGGCATAAAGAGAAAGAAGCCTTTGAGGCAATCAAACAAACGATCATTAATGCACCAGCATTGAATACCCCAGATTTTTCTAAAGATTTTACTTTGTATACTTTGGCCACCGAGACATCCTATGCAGCTGTTTTAACACAACTCAATGATCAAGAAATCGAAGCACCAATTTCTTTCTTTAGCTCAAATCTGCAAGGAGCTGAGCTTAATTATTCCGATGTTGAAAAAAAAGCCTTTGCTGTGTTTAAATCAATCAAACATTTCAGACCTTTTCTCTTAAAAACACATACAAAAATCATTGTCCCATTCTCTGCAGTGAGGCAATTATTAATTCAAAAAGAAGTAGGAGAAAAGAGAGCTAACTGGGTAACAGCCTTGCAAGAATATGATATTGATATTAAACTAGCTAAGATTGTTAGAGGACAAGGTTTTTGCAGATTATTGGCAGGATCTCATAACATACCAGAAAATCAAGATTCAAATAAAGATATTCAAGTAAGTCAGATAAGTGTTACAGATTCTGAATCTCAGTATGCTGATCTCATCTATTACTTGAAAAATGGGTATGCTCCTTCTAATCTCAGCTATAAGAACAAACGTGCTTTAAGATTGAAGGCTATTAAATATGAGATCATTGATAATGTGTTATTCAGAAAGAATTATGATTCAATCCTATTAAGATGTCTTGAAAAGACTGAAGTTGAAAAGGTGTTGCAGGAATTGCATGATGGACCAGCAGGAGGTCATTTTGGAGGTGATACCACAACTCACAAAATAATTCATGCTGGTTATTACTGGCCTACCCTCTTTAAAGATACGCATGATTATGTGAGGAAGTGCAAAATTTGTCAAACTGCTAGTGGAAGACAAAAGAAACCAGCTTTTCCTTTGCAACCAGTAAATATTGAGCAACCATTTGAGCAATGGGGGCTTGACATTATTGGTGAGATAGTACCTCATTCTTCTAAACAACACAAATACATCCTTACAGCAACAGATTACTTTACGAAATGGGTAGAAGAAATCCCTTTGAAGGTAGCCAATTCTGATACAATTATTGATTTCATAGATCAATTCATCATAACCAGGTTTGGTGTACCTAACGCTCTTGTCTTTGATAATGCATCTTATTTTTCTGGAAACAGTATAATGGAATTTGCAGTCAAACGAGGGTTTAAATTGAAATATTCAGCAAATTATTATCCACAAGGTAATGGTTTAGCTGAATCCACTAACAAAAATCTTGTCAAAATTATTAAAAGGATCATTGATCAAAATCAAAAGAATTGGCACAAGTCTTTAATCTTTGCATTATGGGCTGATCGTATTACTCAAAAAGCTTCAATAGGAACTTCACCTTTCAATTTGGTTTATAGAAAAGACGCTGTGATACCATCAAATTTAGCTCTTCCATCATTAGCCCTAGTGCAATTTATTGAAGAAAATCCTTCTTCATCCATTCAATTGAGATATGATCAAATCCTTAAACTAGAAGAAAATAGAGATAAAGCAAAAGCTATTCATGATAAACATCAACAGCTTGTAAAATCTTCTTTTGATGCAAGTTCTACCGGCTCAAAGATTTTGTCAATTGGTGATCTTGTTCTGAAATGGGATAAAGCACATGAAGAAAAAGGTAAGCATACCAAGTTTTAGAAAATGTGGCTTGGACCATTTCAGATTGCTGAAAAGATAGGCTCAAATACATTCATACTCCAAGATTTAACAGGAAAGAGAGAATCTCTTCTTGTAAATGGGCTTGTCTTGAAGAAATTCTTTTCATAAGGAGGTAACCCCTTCTTACTTGTACATATTCCTTTCTGCAAAGTTTTTAATTGTTTTGCAAATAAAGGTTGTTAATAAGTCTCTAATTGACTGTTTACTATTAAGAAAATTTCTTAGGAAGAATATTATAAATATTTATTTTGTGTAAATAAGAATTTTTAAAGAGATGATCATAGTTTTTGGATAGTTTAAAATAAGATGTTAAACTTTGAAAGATTATTCCAATCATTTGCATGATCTTTTGAAAACTTGAGGAAAATGTAAATCATTATAAGTTTATTGAGCAGAGAAAGGTTATCTATAAAAGTAAAGATTTTTTCAAAAGTCTTGGTACTCAAGAAACTCTGAAAATTGTCATCCATTGATTCTTAAGGATAAAACTATTTCACCCCATCCATTTAAGTTGTTATTTTTTAGAATGTAATTCTAAGAAATTATATGAAAATTTTAAGAGATAAGAGGTCTCATCACGAGCCTGCTTACCATGTTCATAAGAAGTAATAAAACTGACATTACCAATACTGCATATCAAAACAGGGTAATGGCTTATAAATATAAGACAAGGGGTCTCATCACGAGCCAACTTATTCAATTTAAATTACAACTAGTGAATGGCATTGTTATTAACTGGCTACCAAACCAGAACAATGGCTCTTAAAAATAAAAAAAATAAGTAAAAGACAAAAACATGAGATAAAATGTCTTATGAATTTATCTTTTAAAAAGTCATAATTTTAGTTGGATGGGACAATGAATAAGTTAATGGTTAAAAGGTAACCCTGTCGAGACTATGAACGTTTGCAGGCAGCAGAGGCAATGCCTATGACAATAGAGTATATTATAAAAACCAGACTTGAAGAAATCCACTTACTTCATTATTAACACCAATCAAAGCTTGAGATAACCCAAAAATGTTTTTATTCTCAAGAAATTAGAAAGAAATTGTAAGTAATTTTTATTCTTTTTCATAGTTAGATTTTATTTTTGATTATCCTAAGATAGTTTTTATTATCTTTAAAAATCTTTACTTACTAGAAATATAGTGTTCATTTTATTTTTTCAGAGATAATTGTTTCTTTCAGTGAATCGCCAATTGTTGTAATGTACAACAACCCTCCCTTTTTTCTAAATTTTAGAATAAAATTCATTTAGAAATAGGGTCCCTTTTTCTTTTCATATAGAAATAAAAGACTTAGAAATAAAGATTCATTGTTTTGAAAGACTCATTGCATATCTTTGTTACCAAGTGTGTACAAACAAATACAACATTCAAAAAATTCCAATCCGATCAAATAATAAAAGACTTTATCATATAAAATAAATCAGTTTGAAAAAGGTCTCATAAACAGTAATCGCAATCGGAAATCAGAGAAATCTTTAAGAGAAGTTTGATATACATGTTCAAAAATCTTCGATGCGATTAGTTCAATTGCAAATCACCAATAGCAAAGGATTTAAGTTATTCATTTACATATCTCTAATGCGATGCGATCAATCGCAATCGCATGATCAGAGCACTTTTAATAAATTCTTTGTGGTCAATTGAAAATTCCCCGATGCGACGCGCTTTATTATAAAACACTTTTCAAAAGGAAATAAACATTTGTTTCGCTTAAATGAGAAGAATCTCTATATGGTAGACCCCACCATATCGCAATCGAAAATCGGAGAAAGCCATTGATTATTCTTTTCGATTGAAACTCCTCGATGCAATATACCACCATCTAATCGGAAATCAGAAAAGTTTGCAATCGCAATCGGCAATCGGAGAAATCTGTATTGTGATATCTATGTACCATTTGAATACTTCCGATGCGATTGATATTTAATATACTACATTTATCACATTGGAAGAATTCAAAATAGGTAATTTTATAATATTTCACAAGCGCCAAATCTCCAATTGTACGTTCAGCTTTCAATAACAAATCAAATGAATATTGGTTTATGATTCTGTTTTGAATACGTGAGTGTGACCCAAAGAGAACATTTAAGTGTTATACAGAATCGATAAATAATGAATCATGAGTTCATAATTGTTCTTTTCACTTGCTGGTTTATCACAACTAATAACTTATTGCTTTGCAGAATCAAAGAACACTAAATCCTTTCATTCGCAGACCGAGGGAAACAATACCAGATATCGAAATGTCGAAGAGAACAAGGAGAATGAAGGTTGCTGGTGCCGCTAAGTTTGTTGAGATTCCTACAGTCTCGAAGGAAAGGCCAGTAAAGCTGAAGCTAGTTACAGATACATCATGTCAAGGGCTAGGGAAAATGACATGGGAAGGAGTTTATAATCTGATTGAGAGTGAAAACCCTAAAGTCACAATAGCAAAGGTATCAGTTCCAGATGAAGATAACTCAGATTCTGACTCTGAGATTACTGAAAGAACACTTGCGAATTCATTCCTACATCGAATTGCAGCCAGAGCCAACATCATTCCTTATTATGATGTGATTCGATGGGTCATCGATAGTGTAGAAATTAAGAACAGAATGTTTATTTAAGCTTCTGGAGCATCTTTTGGATCATTCAAAGTAGAAGACCTTAAAGCAATGTATCATCTCCCTGATCCGAAGAAGGTCTATAACAAAGAATTTGTCAAAGAGTTTGCTGATAGTAATAAGGTTCAATCTGAACCTATCAAATAATGGAGGAAAAATCCTGAAAAGCACAAAAATGAATCATCCGGTATGTATTCAGTAGATTCTCTTTCACCCCCATACTGCTATGCCGCTGCCATGATGTGTAGATTATTTGGCAATAACAATTCTGCTAGGTTTTCTATACAAATGGTTCCTTTAATCTTAGCTGTTGTCAATTCCGAAATTATGGACTGGGCTGTTATTCTTTCTGATAGGATAGCTAATAGGATACTCGAATACAGACAAGATAAAACCGCTGGAAATACCACTCCCTTTTTCTTTTGCGCTTATATTCTAGACGCCCTTTGTTTCAATTCTGAGTTTCCCTTGTTAGGATGGAAATGGACTTCTAAAGATCCTACTCTGATTCATATATACCATAAACTCCTTTGGAAAGATCATTTCAAAGATCATGTTTATAGGATATGTCATGGTTTCCTTGTCCCATTCTTTCAAACCATTTTTAATCGCTTCCCTCCTAGATTCTCCGACAAAGCTAAAGATGACTTATCCTCAATAGAAGATTGGTTTGGAGAAGAAAAATTCACATATGTCAGGATTTTCGGGAGTATTGTGGAACCCCATGTCCTCCCTCTTTTTGTTCCAGATAAAATTCTAGCCCAGGAAATCTCCTATCAATTGACAGTTGAAGGAATGTCCAGATCTCTGAGCAACAATAAGAAAATAATGTGGCCTTCTTTTCCATTCAATTGTTGACATTTTACTTTGAATGACTTCAAACATGCAGAAAAGGAAGTCGTCAAAATAAAGCACTTAAAATTCGCAACAATACCGGGGAGACAGTATGATCCACAAAAGATAGCTTTTAATGTTACTTCTTCAGTTTCGATTGCTCGATTCGAGCATGAACCGGATGAATTTGATGATTTGTTTGTTTCATTAGATAATTTTTCTCAAGTCTATAATTTGGCCAAGTCCAAATTCCAGAAAGAAGAGATGAACAAATTTATGCTATTTAGAAGACAAATATTGTTGTAAGTTCCTCTAGACCAATTAAGAGTTCCTATGCAAGAGTCATAAACAGAGGATACATCTGGCAAAACAGCAGGAAAAACATCTACCAATAAGGTCACTACACAATCAGTTACTAACTAGCCCATTGCACAGATACAAAAGGAAGTAATAGGAAATGATCCTATTGTGCATACTGAAAAGGTGAGCACTGATGGAAAACCTAATGTTCAGAAAGAGAATACTGATGGAAAATCCGATGTAAATACTGATCAGCAGTCCACAGCTCAAACAGAGAAAGAATGCACAAGTACTGATACTAATGTGCATAATAAAAAAGAAGGATCCGACAGCAAAACCAATGAACAGGAAACAAATACAGAGAAATCAGATACACAACTTGGAGGAAAAAAAACTACTGAGAAAATAGTAGATGTTGAGAATGCAGCAAGATGATGGAGCTTGGTGAAATGAAGTCGCCTTCACCAAGTGGGCCCGCAGGCGAATTCTGGCGCAAAGTCTATTTTTAGACATATGGAGCATGGTTCGGGGATTCCAGTTTGAGATTCTTGGAGCATTGGTAATGTTGGTAAAAATAGATGGGACTCTATTTTTGTGACCTATAGGTCGAAGAGGTCGAAGTCTATTTTTAGACTGCCTCTCCTAAAAATAGGAAAGTCAAATATTATTTACCCTTAATAATATTTGGACTCTAAACAACAGTTTACTCTCTTGGAGCACTTCAGTTTGAGCTACGGATGTGGCACATGCAACTGCCAGAAGGAAATACGCTTTTCTTATGGGGTATTGAGCTCATGCATGGTTGACTTCAGTTAGGACTTCAGTGGCAGAAGTTTGGTGGAGTTAATGAGACAGATAGTGGAGTTGTGTTGTGTTTATTTTAGTTGAACTAGTTGAGATTAGTTTAACTAGCTAATCAATTAGTTATGAGTGGAGTGAATTAAATATTATTTAATTCATTAATTAGTAACTCATTATTCGACTCAAGAACACATCAGTTCACTACAGTGCATGATCAGTTCAGTGGAGACCAGTGAAAGAGGTAGATGAAAGGGTGGAGTTAGCTATCAGTGGCGACATCAGTTGTGCATGAGATTTGCACCACACTTGGAGGATTTGTCCATGAAAATTGCGCAGTCAAGCCAAGGAGATTCGAACCTTGGATATCTATATATACAGGCCTAGATTGCGCAATAGAGGCAAGGCAATTGGCGGTGATTTTTGAACCAGTAACCTGTTCAAAACTGAGCTAGATTGTGAGTAACTGTATGAGAAAGTACTGAGTACTTGTGAGGAGTATTGTACTGAGTTTTTTACTTGAGTTCTCCATTATAATATACACAATAGCTGCGGGGTTTTCAGCTATAAGCTTTCCCCATACATGCTGTGTTAATGTGTATGATGATTTGATGTGTTATCGCTTGATTTTATTTCCGCATGTTTGATGATCTGAGTGGAAGAGATTATGTGTTGCATATAAATTCGAATTGTATGTGATCAGGATAGTCTCGGTGGATAATTAATTATTATTCAACAAATTTCTACATGGTATCGGAGCTATTGAAGTAGAGATTGATCATCACAGTGATTACAAACTTATTTCGGTAGACAGAGTCTGCATGCGGGCCAGGTAGCCTCCGGATTCATCTTTCTTCGGAAAGTGAAAGGTATGGTAAATGCCCCTTGCAGTCAATCTCTGTGCTAGAAATAATTTGTTCTCACAGATCTAGAGCGGTTGAGCTTTGAGGTGGAATTCGAAATTTTGCAGCAGTTTTGTTTTCTTGGTGCCAGTGTTGAAAATGTCTTTCAACGGTTTGCGACTTGAATATGCTCTTGAAGGCAGTTCGAATTATGTTGCATGGAAGGATCGCATGGAAGCAGTATTAGAAGATAATGGTCTGAAGGAGTTCATAGATACGGATGTCCAAAAGCCCACTGATCCTGCTGAAGTCGATGATGGCAAAAGAAGATGGCGAAATGTCGAAGGATCCCGTTGGAGGGCGTCAAGGATCATATTGTATCCAGCCTGCATGGAAAGGCTACTCCATATTTAATGTGGAAAGCTTTGACGGATCTATTCCAAAGTAAGAGCGACCAAAGGAAGCTGGCGCTCAAAGATAAGCTCAGGAACATCAAGATGGAGAAGGGCGACAGTATCGCCAAATACCTCACGAAGTTCACTCAATGCAGAGATGAGCCGGGAAGTGTGGGGGTGACTGTCGAAGACGAGGACATGGTCGACCTGGCTCTCCTTGGTCTTCCGAAGGCTTGGCACTCATATCAAGATAGTGTCAATGGTTGGGAGAAGCTGTCGGGATGGGAGCGCCTTTGGGCGGATCTCATGCAGGAGGAGATAAGGAGGACTACTCGAGATGGATCTTCATCAAAGGGAGCTGATGAAGAAAAATGCGCTTTGGTGGCCAAAGCAAAGAAGGGGAAGGGTAAGAAAACCTCTCATTCTAGTGCAAAGGGCAAGAAGCAGGATATGGCGAAAGTGAAGTGTTTTCACCGCCATGATCACGGACATTATGCTACCAATTGTCCAAAGAAGAAGAAGAACAAGCAAGCGGGAAGATCTACAGATGGAGAAGCTTTGGCTTCATAGTTCGAGCTTGACTTTTCACTGATCGCATGCTTGGTTTCAAGTGTGTTGGGATCGGTGTGGTTCTTGGACAGCGGTGCGTCATTTCATATGATGGGAGATCGGGATTTGTTCTCAGATCTGGAGGAAAAAGATTTGGGTGTGCACATCGAGATGGGCGATGATGGTAGATACAGTGCGACTGGTATCGGTACCATATCCTTTCAGAGGGAGTCTGGTAAACCCTTTGTATTAAAGGATGTCATGCATGTACCTGGATTGAAGAAGAACCTGATTTCAGTAGCGATGTTGGACGATAAGGGGTATGATGTGGTCTTCAGCGAAGGAAAAGCCTTCCTGCGCAGTAAGACTACTGGAGAGACCCGGAAGATAGGGGTTCGAACCAAGAACCTTTATCAGTTGCAGGTAGATGGCTGCGCAGCTATGGCATGCAAGGCGGGAGAAGTGGTGAGCCGGGATGATGAGGGCGAACTGTGGCACATGAGATTGGGCCACCTTCACCATGGAGCTTTGAAGATTCTGCAGCAGATTTCTACTGGGCTTCCTAAGGGCACTCTTGCGCAGTCAGATCAGTGCAAGGGGTGTACTTTAGGGAAGTATGTGAAAGCCATCTTTCACGAGAAGGATAGTCGCGCCACGACGATCCTTGAGAGAGTTCACACAGACGTGTGTGGTCCTTTCTCAGTTGCTTCGACAGCAAAGCACAGGTATTATGTGATCTTTGTCGATGATTTCTCTCGAAAGTGCTGGATCTTCTTCATGCAGAAGAAGAGCGATACATTCGCGAAGTTCTGTGAGTTTAAAGCACTGGTCGAGAAGGAGTCGGGGAAGAAGGTGATTGATCTAAGGAGTGATAACGGTGGTGAATTCATCTCGGCTGAATTCAAGGAGTTATGCAGCGCAGAAGGGATTCGGAGAGAGCTCATCGCACCCCATAACCCACAGCAGAACGGGGTGGCTGAGCGGAAGAACAGAACGATCGTGGGTGCCGCACGGGCGATGTTGCATGATCAGGGCCTACCCCTTCACTTGTGGGCTGAGGCATGCAATACAGCAGTGTATGTGCAGAACCGTTGTCCTCACAAGGTTCTTGGCATGAGTACACCGAAGGAGGCTTATTCTGGCAAGAGGCCTGATATTTCCCATTTGCGGATTTTTGGTTCTCCTGTCTACATGCATGTGACGAAGGATGCGAGGAGGAAGCTGGATCCAACTGCTGAGGTTGGAATATTTGTGGGGTACACTGATACACCTCACAACTACCGGGTATATTTGTCAGATAGTCGAAAGACTGTTGTGCGACGGGATATAAAATTTCAGGAGGAGAAAGCCATGCAGTGTTCGCTTGAGAGGGAGCTACACTTGCATGCAGATGAGGAGCTGCTAGTTCCTAAGGAGGAGCTTCCGGATGTGGATCAGCCACAAGAGGAGGTTCAGGAGGTGGAAGAAACCACCCAGGCAGCGCCAACCATCAGAGGGCGCATGCGCACTACAGAAGCTGAGCGACTGGCTCAGGATGTAGAGAAGGTTGTAGGACCACCTACAGCACAGCGCAGACAGAGACAGTCACCGGATCGGTACACTGGATACATGGCTCTCGTGAGTCAATGTGTTGTGACGGAGCCATCCTCTTTTGAGGAAGCTGTGGAGGAACCCGCATGGGTTGATGCCATGATCGAAGAATATGATTCGATCGTCAGGAACAGTGCATGGGAGATTGTCCCAAGACCGGTTGGGAAATCAGTGGTGGGGTCGCGATGGATCTACAAGGTGAAGCAGGCAGCTGACGGGAGTGTGGAGAAGTACAAGGCGAGATTTGTCACCCATGGCTTTTCACAGATCGAGGGGATTGACTATGAGGAGACCTTTGCACCTGTCGCAAGGTACTCTTCCATACGGACGATCCTTGCTCTCTCAGCGCAGATGGGGTGGCACATTCATCAGATGGATGTGAAGACCGCGTTCCTCAATGGAGTTATTGAGGAAGAGGTGTACATAGAGCAGCCTGAAGGTTTTGAGATCTTCAGCAGTGAGTCGCATGTGTGCCGACTCAAGAGAGCACCGTATGGGCTGAAGCAAGCACCTCGTGCTTGGTACACTCGGATAGACAGCTACTTCACCGGGCTTGGATTCTCCAAGAGTGAGGCGGATCCAAACCTGTACCAGATTGTGGTAGAGGGGAAGCTGTTGATCATCGTACTGTATGTAGATGATCTGATTTTTACTGGCGATGAGTAGTTGATACTTTCATGCAAGGAGGATCTTGCACGAGAGTTTGAGATGAAGGACTTGGGCATCCTTCATTATTTCCTGGGATTGGAGATTTGGCAGCGCAGCGGAGGACTGTTTGTTTCTCAGGGCAAGTATGCCCAGGAGATTCTAGAGAGGTTCAACATGCAAGGCTGCAAGCCTGTTGACACTCCTCTTCCCGGTGGTTGGAGGAAGGAGGATGCTACTTCAGCGGAGGTAGTGGATGCCACTGTCTATCGACAGTTGGTGGGGTCGCTTATGTATCTGGTCAATACACGACCCGATATATGCTATGCAGTTAACCAGCTTTCGCAAGCTATGGTTAAGCCTACCAAGCTCTTTTGGAAGGCGTGCAAGCATGTATTGCGCTATATCAGAGGCACATCGGGATATGGTCTATGGTACAGACAGGAGGATGGAGCGAAGCTTTCTGGCTTCACTGATGCAGATTGGGCAGGGAGCCCAACGGACCGGAAGAGCACATCCGGAGGAGTTTTCAGCATTGGATCGACAGCAGTTTCCTGGTACAGCAGGAAGCAGAGATCCGTGGCACTCAGTTCAGCAGAGGCCGAGTACATGGTAGCTAGCTTGGCTGCATGTGAGGCTATTTGGATGAGGAAGATCCTCGCAGGTTTGTTCAGGTTGCATTTGGAGCCTACAGTGATTTACTGTGATAGTGATCTACTGTGATAACCAGAGTTGCATTAAACTCTCGGCTAATCCAGTATTTCATGATAGATCCAAACACATCGACATCAGGTACCATCATATCGGAGATTGTGTTCAGCGGAGAATCATGATGCTTTCATATGTTCCCACGGAGGATCAGGATGCCGACATCCTGACGAAGGCGCTCACCAGGAGCAAGTTCGAATTCCACAGAGGTAGGATAGGGGTTGCAGATAATCCATATATTGCTGAGAGGGAGTGTTGAGAATGCAGCAAGATGATGGATCTTGGTGAAATGAAGTCGCCTTCACCAAGTGGGCCCGCAGGCGAATTCTGGCGCAAAGTCCATTTTTAGACATATGGAGCATGGTTCGGGAATTCCAGTTTGAGATTCTTGGAGCATTGGTCATGTTGGTAAAAATAGATGAGACTCTATTTTTTTAGGTCGAAGAGGTCGAAGGCTATTTTTAGACTGCCTCTCCTAAAAATAGGGAAGTCAAATATTATTTACCCTTAATAATATTTGGACTCTAAACATCAGTTTACTCTCTTGGAGCACTTCAGTTTGAGCTACGGATGTGGCACATGCAACTGCCAGAAGGAAATACACTTTTCTTATGGGGTATTGAGCTCATGCATGGTTGACTTCAGTGGCAGAAGTTTGGTGGAGTTAATGAGACAGATAGTGGAGTTGTGTTCTGTTTATTTTAGTTGAACTAGTTGAGATTAGTTTAACTAGCTAATCAATTAGTTATGAGTGGAGTGAATTAAATATTATTTAATTCATTAATTAATAACTCATTATTCAACTCAAGAACACATCAGTTCACTACAGTGTATGATCAGTTCAGTGGAGACCAGTGAAAGAGGTAGATGAAAGGGTGGAGTTAGCTATCAGTGGCGACATCAGTTGTGCATGAGATTTGCACCACACTTGGAGGAATTTCCCATGATGATTGCGCTGTCAAGCCAAGGAGATTCGAACCTTGGATCTCTATATAGATAGGCCATGATTGCGCAATAGAGGCAAGGCAATTAGTGGTGAGTTTTGAACCAGTAACCTGTTCAAAACTGAGCTAGTTTGTGTGTAACTTCATGAGAAAGTACTGAGTACTTGTGAGGAGTATTGTATTGAGTTTGTTACATGATTTCTCCATTATAATATACACAATAGCTGCGTGGTTTTCAGCTATAAGCTTTCCCCATACATACTGTGTTAATGTGTATGATGATTTGATGTGTTATCGCTTGATTTTATTTCCGCATGTTTGATGATCTGAGTGGAAGAGATTATGTGTTGCATATAAATTCGAATTGTATGTGATCGGGATAGTCTCGGTGGATAATTAATCATTATTCAGAAAATTTCTGATAGACTCTGTTGATCCTAATGTTTCCTCACAATTTTTGAAACAATATAATCAATTTTCTCATCAATTAGGACTGCAGGATAATCCTAAAGAGAAAAAGCCAGAAGATCAGGATGTTGAAATCATTCCTGAACATCCTACAGGGCAAATTATATTGAAGATTGAAGAATTTCCTCCCTTGGATATATTCTACAGTCCTAAACATAAAACTGTTGTGAAAAAATAGAGAAAGAGAAGAAAAATCGATCAAGACACGTTTTCTGCTTCACAGGAGGAGTTCATGAATATTGTTTACAAGAATGCTGAAGTGAATCCATCTGAGGATCTCACTAAGTTGTCCCAATATGCAGGAGCATACAGTGCTGCAACGATAGATAAAGCTGCGGAGGTTTCTCAGTTAATGACCCAAAAAGATCTACATATAGCTTTACTTGAAGAACAAGCTAATGAAAATCAGCAGAAGATTGCTCAATTGGAACAGCAATTACAAAATCAAGAGCTCAGATCTAAAGAGCTAGAAGAACAAATTGCCACAGAAAAGAAGAAAGTTGATGAACATGCTTTAAGAAAACAACAACAGTTGAATCAAGAAATTTCCAAGCTACAAAATTTGTTGCAAAATGAGAAGAATACGAAGATTGTGCAAGAAAAAGAATTTCAAGCAGCTTTAGATAAGTTCAAGGATTTCCCTAAATTAAGTGAATTCAAATCGGAGGCTCTTGAAGTCAATAAACTGTTGTCTCAGCAGTTAAATGAATTTTGTACAAAATTAACACAAGCAAAACCATTTTGTGATATCACATCATCCTTGATCCAGGACATGATTACTCTCAGGCAAGAAATTGATGACGCTGATGAAAAGATTTCTGAATTTCTTACTTGGCAAGATACAGAAAAAGGAAGAGAAGCTAATCTTCCTAGGATAGAAGAAAGACATAAAGAGATCCTGTTTACAGAGTGGGAACATCAGTTAATGAAAGCCGAGAGAGCCATATCAAGAGCTAGAAGCACAATGGGTAATATAACTCAATTTATCAATGACAGCTTGTATGCAATTAATCTCATTTCAGATTGTGTTCCAGGTAGTTTGCCTAATGTTAAAGAAACTGATTGCAGATGGAAAGAAGAAATAATGAATAAAAGTCAACAGATCAACAAGCTTCAAACAATATCTTGGGACAATATGTGGACTTATCTAATTAAGCCACACAATCAACAAATAGTTATTAAATTCCTATCAAATGTTGTTGATTGTTTGATTCCAGAATTTTTTGATGCCACATACGTTCGACAGTTACATTCCAAAATGAGTCATCCATCGGAGGTCCAGGAAATGCTGAAAATTTGCCACTTGGTTACATTGAACGAGAAGCAAAAGCAATGAATCAGTTCCACAAAAGATAGCATTTCTGTTTTTAAAGTTGATAGATTGTAGCAGTAGTAGTAGGATTCTTTTTTCATGTAATGTCATATTTAAACCCCTCTCATGCATTGGAGAAGGGGTCCCGAGTTGTAATATTTTTGACTTTGAGATTACATTTCTGTACTCCACTGGCTCTTATATTTTATAAAGGATCACATCTGGTGATTTTAGGCAGAATTATCTTTAAAGAGTTGCATTTATGTACCTTGGATTTGATTTTGCATTGGAATTACTGGATCAGAGTATCAGATTTCATTTGAAAATTTCAAGATGGATAAGGTATTTTTATCTATTCACTGGTAATTTCTTCTGTTATATGATATTCTCTTTTAAATTTGCTATCATTTATATATATTTCGTTTTCATAATATTTCTCTATATATCATTTTTGAGTATATTAGAAATATTCACTTTTCATAAATGTATGTAAAATGATATACAATGATGAATACAATATGCTAATATAACTCTGTTTAAATTCTTAAACAGAGTTATCTTTATGTGTTACTGCACAATTTCAATTAAACTTTAATACATTTTTATGGTTATTGTTCAATTGGAATAATTTTAAGTTGTATTCACATATGATACCCGGGTTAGTTTTAGAATTTCTTTACTATTATTTAGATTAAATTAGATAGTTTTATTTCAGTCATTTAGTCCCATTTTCACTCATCCAAATCAACCCATCACCAACCCATTAGTTATAAGGAAATTGGTCCTTTCAATCCAGTTGGAGCCACCATACCAAACGGATAAGGAGATGTCCTAAGGTCCCGACCAGGTGGTTTTCCCCAATGTTTGAAGCAAAGACTTTCCAGGCTTCAACAGGAAGGTAGATGGGCCCAAGAAAGGTTAGATGGGCCTTAATTTATGTCTAATTTAGAGGCTCGTCAGATATATTTTCAAATCCACAACAATATTTAGAAAGTTGGCTTAAATGAGCCTATGGAGGTTAAGGTTAAGGAAATAACATAAAGTCGAGGATCCCTAAATTCCATAAAATGTTTACTACCTAAGATATTAAATTAAGAAAGCATAGACCATTTATAAATTAGTGGTTAAGGAGGGAGAATTAAGTTTAGGAGCCTACCTAACTTCCTCAAGAACCTAATTTTTCAAAATATAACATTGACTATGTACAATGCCCTTCAAATATTATATGTTAGACTTCAAAGGTTAGGGAAGTGGAATCAAGTTGTGGAGCACATGAATATGGAGTGCTTGATTGGTCAAACAAAGACTGAGACCCACCACTTTAGAGGTTGGACACTGGAGAATTGAGATCACATAGAGGATCCATGTAAACCAAAACATATGATTACTTGACCAAAGAGTGGGAGCCAACTCTAAGATGCCATAGGTCATAGTTTGGGTAAATGACATCTAAGTTAGGATCCTAAACGTGCAAAGTCCTTGTTACCTAAAAACATAAGCATATGATAGTTATCCCATCAAGTTTTTATGGTAAGAGGTTGAAGGTTGGGGAAGTAACATCAATTTGAGGAGACTTAAATTCTAGAGTTCCCTAATACTTGGATAAGAGCGGAATCCACAATTCATGCAAGGTTAAGAATGTGTGGAGAATTATGAGGAAGGTCAAAGCTTCAAATACGAGAAGGAAAAATGAAAATAAGATAGGAAATAATAAATTTTTTTGAAATTATCTTTTCAAAGGTGTATCTTATATACAAATTTAAATCGATAATAAATCTTAAGGTAACCATAATGGAAGTATTGTCCAACTTTAAGTTTCAAAATGTTTTTTTCCTTAATACTAGTTTGATAAGAAGATAAACCCAAATTTTACATTTTACATAGTTAGCTAGCAAATTCTATCCATAACTCAAAATGATTCAAAGTCACATCAACCATAGATAGGCATGAAAGGGGAGTTGAATCCACAAGAAATTTAAAATATTTCCTTAAAAATTAAAGGAATTTTGTGAGGAGTAGAAAATTGAATGTTCTACTAGGGTCAAAATGGCATTTAAGACAAATCTACACTAACAATGTTTAGCGAGAAAAAAATGACATGTATAGACTCTATGTGATTTCAAACAAGTTTCTAGTATAGAGTTCTACCTCATTCATTATAGAATATGGCATTTTATGATTTCCTTTTGGCAACTCAAAACGTGAACAATGTAGCAAATTGAGAAGCGTTCATTTTTAAAGGAACACAAAAATTGACAAGAGAACCATAAGACCAATGAGTAGTTTCCAAAGTGATCACCATAGTATAATCTACATGTCTTCCACACAAAAGTACTACTCTTTCTCTATTAGTACAAGTTGCGGAATTTGGCCTCGAGACAAGTTTTGCATAGTGATGAGTGTTGAAAACAACTAAATTGCCAACTTTTTAGGGACATAGACAATAATAGAGGTTCCTATTTTTATTAAAATTAATTGATGGAAGCCATTTTTGAAGGAGAATGTGTTGATACATCTACCAAAAACATTTCTTTTTGTTTTTTCATAAATTTTTGTAAATCATACTCTTTAATATTGATTTAAATCCAAATGGATGGTTTACAAGATTATGATAATTTCCATGAAAAAACATATGTAGAATAAATGTGTAAGAGATGTCAATATGGATTAACTATTGTAAAACATGTCTTTTAGTATTGATTTAAGCAACAAACTATTAACAGATGACTTACAAGATTATGATAATTTCCATGAAAAAATATATGTAGAATAAATGTGTAAGAGATGTTAATATGGATTAAAATGAGTATAAAAATTAAGAAATTCACAATGAATTGGTGGAGAGAGTAATGAGGCTGAGGGGGTAAATTCATAGCTATAGACCAAATAACATGAGATTAAAAAATCAAACAAATGGCAATAGTGAAATGAACAAGTATCTATTATATTATGTTAACAAATATGGCTATTCATTAGCCTAAGTTTATCATCTACTTAGGCTAATGAATAGCCATATTTGTTAACATAATAGCCTCTAGTTGCTTATGTAAATCTAGGTTGAGGATGACCAAACAATATATGATAAAGAGGAATGGTGATATTACGGAAATTCTCATAGAAATGTTCCTTGGAATTTGTGTCCCATAATTTTGAATAGTAAATATGAATTGGACTAGTATCAACTGCTGAGTGCCAATTCATAAGAGGAAATGGTTTTTTAATGCATATAGCGTCCATGAGATAGAAAAGCATAAATAATTCAAGAGAAAACCCTTGTGGTGAGTTTAAAAAAAATTGTATTTTTGTCTTCAGGTTTTCTAACAAAATGGTAGACCAGTTGAATATGGTACCCCCATCAAGTACCCTGTGAATGATGGGAACCCAATTAGTCATTAAATAGATATATTTTTTTGCCCAAAGAGTCTCCACAACATTGTAGCTAACATGATTATAGGGGTCTTACATGATTGGGTGGAGTTTAGGTTAGAGATTTCTAGGTGAAATTTGTTTTCATCCCACCGACAATACTTAATCAATCTACCAAATCTAACTTATTTGGTTTGCATTATTTTTGTTTAAACTTTTCAACATAAGCATTATCAAAAAAATCCTCAGCTTGAGGTACTTGGTACATTAATTCGAGATATTCAAGCCTAAAATAATCGACTACACGTATTTTTTTGTCCATGATTGTGTGGGTCTTAAAATCAATGTGGTTAATGGCCCATTGAATCATATATGTATATGGCAACCAAGGTTGGCTTTGATACTACCTTGTGCAAGTTGGACTTCCAGATATCCTTGAATGCATCTTCTTCATCTACATAATAATATAAGAAGTCCTCTTCCTCTAATAATTGATAAATTTCGGCCCACGTCCTATTCAGGGGAGTAAATTTGTAAGAAGTGTCTAAAAATAATGTGAAATTGGGATTATTTAACTCCTAATCCTCATATTGTCGAGTCTTTTGTTATTTCACTAGTCCATAGCTTTTTTGGCGGCCATGATGCAAAAATTTGTAAAATTCAGTATACAAGCCATTATAAATATAAGGAACTTATATTGAGAACAATGAAAATATGTTTTGAAAATGTTTGGGACTTACCTTAGTGGCAACTTTAGGGAATTAAGTATTTGTAACTTGCTTGAAGATAGTTAAATTAAACTCAAGTGGTGGACAACTTCAAATAACATGAACTCAAATGACAAATAGGGAAAATTATCAAGAAAGGCTACACTATTATAAATTTCACTACTAAATATTTATTATTCTTTTTTTGGTAGAAAGGAGTAAGGGCCTCGGGACGCGAGAGAAACGAGGAGGCGAGGGCCTCGGCGCAGGCAACAACCCGGAGGGGCTAGCTGTGGCCGAAGCACATGCGATAAGGCCTCCTCGCACCGAGGTCATGGGACACGGTAGCTCGAGGCTCATCACGTTTTTTCTCCCACAAAGAAAATTAAATATTTATTATTCTTAATAGTGTAATGAAATGATATTTTAACGTCCACGAGACTAAACATAGTATATGGGACTATGAGTTCCCTATTTCTCGCCTTTTGCATTTCAATCTTTTTCTTATTCAAATTGATGATGATTTGGCCCAACCTTCCAACAATCCCATCCCTGAAAATACAATGCCAAGAAATTGATGCTAACATATTCCCATAACTTTCTCTGATGTATTTGAACGCATCACATTCCAAAATGAAATGTTTTTTCGATTCCATTGCCCTAGACGTTCAAAATGTACACACTTGTTCTTCCCAAGCTTCTTTAGGCCTTTTCCACCGTCATGTTTCACACCGAAGTTGATGCGACTTGGTTCTTAATTGAGAAATAAGAACCTTTCCCTCCACGAAATGTTATCTCCAATGTACTCTTTTTGTTGGAGATCATATGTAGGGTTGAATTCTTCAATGTAGTACTTCTTCTTTCTACCCAACTCTTTTCCCCATACCTCTTTACAAAACTTCTCCATAACAAAACTCTTTAGCTCCTTGCTATTTTTGGGACAAGCATGGAGGTAGATATTCCATTTTTGCATCCATGTGTAGTTTTGTCTCATCCATGTTTTCTTTCTTTCACTCATGTCTTCCTTGAAGATAACATTAGGCCATCTACCTACCCCCATTTTCTCAATTATTTTTAGATATCTTATGAGCCGCATCAAATCAATTGCTTCGATGGGAGTTGCTCCTGTTTCACTAAAAATTATCTCACAAGGTACTGAAATTTTTATTTTGAACTTGCTCATGATCAAGCGTTTTTGGATTTTCTCAATATTCTTCCATTTTGAGACAGGGGTGCTGCTAGCCCACAATTCACACTCATATAGCATCACTAGACAAAATAGAAGTCCAAAAATCACTTTAATCGTTTTCCAATCCCATAACTCTGTCTCTCTACATTTGTTTTGAAGAGCATATAATTCCTTCCACCCTCCTAAGATTCTCTTCTTTCTGCATTCATCCCAATTAATTTTGTTGTTGAAATCAATCCTGAGGTATTTGTACTCATTTACTTCTTCAAGAATGATGCCTTCAAAGAAGAACGTATGCTAACTTTTCTTCCTTTTCTTAGAGAAAATCATTATTTTGGCCTTGCTAGTATTGACTTGCATCTCCACTTCTCTACAAAATGCTCAAGGGCATATAGGTGCATCTTCAATCCACGGGCCGATTTAGAAATCAATACAAGATCATCAACATATAAAAGAAGATTTATCAAAAACTCACCCAACCGAACACCATCCCCACCTTGCAAATTTAGCTACTCTTCCAGTTTATCAATATATAAACCAAAAAGAGTATGGGATAAAGGGAAACCTTTCTTGACTCCAATGTCACTTCTAAAGATTTCTGAAATACCCGCTGAGGTTCTAATTTTGACTTTCACCTCTTCATAAAGTCTATGGACAACAACTCTATAATGCAAAGAAATTTCAAGTTCTTCCATTCTACGCCACAACTTATCTCTAGGTACTGTGTCAAATGCCTTTTTGAAGTCAACAAAACAGCATAATATTTCTTCTTTATCCCCCCAAACCTTTTCAATAGTGTGTCTCAATGTAGTATACCTAGGGTGAATAATATAGGGTACAGAGGGAGGTACCCAAGGAAATAATATTATGTAATAATGTAAGAATGATAAATAATATAAGGTACAGAAGGAGGTACCCAAGGTATACTACACTCAACGTGATGACTTGATCCAATGTAGAATGCTTCGGCCTAAAACCTGCTTGTCCTTTTGCCCTCTTTTCTTTTACTTCCTCCCAATTACTGATTCTATTTTCTACCATGTTGTTGAAAAGCTTTGCAAACAAAGGATTGATCATAATGGTTCTATAATTGGAAGGATTATTATTGTCTCCACTTTTAAAAAGGGGTATTGCTAAGCTAGTTTTCCTGTCTCTTGGAATCCTTATTAAATGATGTTGTTGAATATTTCCATGATGTGCGGTGCAAGAGTGTTCATTGCCCATTTTAGATACTCGGTTTGAAGTTCAACCAAGTCTTTTTCCTTTCCTTTTTTCAGCTTCTTAATTCCAATCTCCACCTCTTGTAACGTGAAGAGTTTTATAGTTGTGTTGAGCGCCGAGGGAGGCTCGATGTCTAATTCTTTCTCATAGAGTTGTCTTGCATATTCAAACCACTGATTGGTTGTAATATTATTTTCGATTTTATTCTCCCTTGGTTGAAGTTCCTACCAGAATGGCTTTGGGTTATTCTTGCCTAGATATATTAACTCTTCTCGCCTTGTTTGCATGAATTCATCTTTTTTCCTTTTTAGTATCTGCCTATATAACTTTACATTGATCTTCTCCTTGCCTGTCTTTTTCAAGGTTCTCCTTACCATTTTTCATTTCTCATCAAACCAAGCATTTACATGAAAACAATCTGATTCTAATTTCCTATTTTTTGCTCTTTTTCACTTCTCAAGTGCCCTTTGAATTATATTTGTTAACTCATGACTGTTGAAGATTCGGAAACCAATTTTCTCCTTCTAAATTAATCTCTCCAACATTGTCTTGAAGATAGTACAATTTTCTCGTATTAGAATATTTTTTCCCCTTGGTAGTGATTGTCAAGAGAATTGGGTTTTTCTCCTATGTTGCCTTTCTTATAACCATGATAACTTTATATAAATTGGGTTATGGTATAATTTTAAGTCCCAATTATGCTTTCAAATATTAACTTCATCTATCTTTTCTATAAAGCTTTGTGAACAAATCACATAATCAACAACACTTGCCCCATTGTATGTGTTGCAAGTGAAGTTCCCAAACCTTTTCCATCTGTCTAGACCATTGCAAATAATTAAGTTGAAAACACCACATAGTATAAGAAACTTTTGTCCAAAATTATTGCTAACCTTTTCATCTTCTGAACATCTCACCCACTAGGGATTCTCCTCTTCAGTGAGCCAAATAGGATTATGATCCTCTTTGCAAAAAATAATACTAGCTTGTTGATTTTTTGTTCTAGCATTAAAATTTCCCACTAAAAGCACTTCTCCCTGCTAAGAGTACATAGAAATATCTTGCTTTAAAGATGCATACAGATCCTTGCTGTCTAACCCCTTATTTTTGTAAGTTTTTAGACTTGAGGGGAAAAATAACATGTTGCAATCATTATGTGATTCTCATTCTCTGATATTTGGAACCATAAATATTGCTTATTTGCATCTTCTTTCAAAAACTAAATGTGAGGACCTTCTTTTTCTTTCACTAAAAATAGTATTTCACCATACCCTTCGCCATTTTCTGCTATCTTGTTCCAAACTGCTGACTTCAAATAACTGTCAAACACAGGAGTTTTGCAACCATCATGTTCATGAGTTTCCATGAGACAAATTATGTCTCTACCTTCCGCAATAGGCCCTAAACCAGGTCCCCTCCTCCAAGGGTAACCTCTACAACTCCAACAAACTAAAATTAGGTAGACCTAGGTAGGAATTCACTGCTACGCAGTTTGACACACAAGACTCAAATTTGAGTCTTCACCTATTTTCATCCATGTTGCTCTTATTGTTTTCCTCCTTGTTATCAAATTCTCTATTTTTTCTTTACTGCCAGCTTGCTGCCCTGTTTTGTCCTAAGTCCCAAACACTGCAATAATTATTTTACCATTGTACAACCATGCCCTTTTCCCTTAATTTCTTGCTACCCTAATTTTCTTCACTTCTTCCCTTCTCTCCTCTTGTTGTTTGTTGGTTAAATCTTCATCTAGAAAGAAGTGTGTGCCTTTCAAGAGTTTCTTTTTGCTCAAGAGATGGTGTTTGTCTTACACGCTTGCCATGGTGACTTTTATGGGACGAGGCCTCTCTTCACATATCTTCCCCTAGCCTTCATCATTTCTTCAACATAGAGATTCGATGACCAAGTAAGAGGCATGGAAGTGGGATTGCAAATGGTTGACTCTTCTTTATTTTTGTTGTTCTTATTTATTTTCTGTTCTCTGGAACTGTTTTATTTTTCTTTGTCTTTGTCCTTGTTCCCATTTGAGGTGAACAAGCCTACGCCTTAAAATACCCTGATATTACTTTGCATTTACCCAAATCCACTTTCATATTTTGTCTATTGAAGCAATTTTGACTTGACCTAAATGATTGGTTTCCACAGAACCTGTATTTCCTTGCCATTTTTAACATTTTCTATTGATTTACTTTCCATTTTAATATGAGAAAATCCTCCCAACAAAGCCTAAACAAAAAATACTCCATTTTCAAGCTTCTTTGCCACAATATTGTTGTCGACTCTAGATCCACCAATGCTATACTTTATTCTTTATAGCCTCTGTTAATGGCTGGTATAACCTGTGATAACCACCTAAGCACTCGGTGCCCGGTGAAATTGGTGTGTTAGAAAGAATTGCTTTCTTTAGTAGTACCGAGTTACTATTTGGCAGAATGGCTTACCTCTAAAGGTAGTTGTATCAATCCAAAAGACTTTCCTTGATACTGTTGAACTGCTCTATGGCGCAAAATCTAAATTCACCTGTAATATTCAAGTTTTCTTTAACCTGTAATCTTAGGCTTTTCCCTCCTTAGAATCGAACTCGAGACCTAGAAGTATTCCAGATTTCTGTGTAGCTTCCTGATTTCTGTGAATTGATATGCGAGGAGCTGATGGGAGAGTTGTAAGGATGCAATGGATTTCGGCAGTCGATACACCCCTATTCTTATTAATTTCTTCAAGTGACAAAGAGTTCCCCATAACGTATACTTCATGTAAAATTCATTGGGTTAACATGCATGAGGATTTGGCCTTAATCCTTTATTAAACCTAGATTAGGCTAAAATAAATCATAATATCGAATATTAGATAGCAGCTTTAAAGCATTACTAGTTTATGGTACCTCGATATCCAGATATTGGGATATCATATATTGGAGTGTCTCATCCTATATGCAAAAGGGTAAGTAATATCATGTTATTTGCAAAATCCTAAAAAACTTAACCCTGGAAAACATAAAATTTTATGATTACCTAATCTCCTCACTAATTATGATTTATTAATTAAATTAAAACTAATTATGTCGTAAGGCATTTTTATTTGAAAACAACTCCCCTAGCTACCACTGTGTCCATGTGTGAGCCATTGGATCAAATGTTAGACAATTGAAATGTTTTAGGCCATTAGATCCACAAGTAAATAGTTTTATATATGTTTTTTATAATGTTAGTTTTTTTCTTTTTAATAAGTATTTTTGTGTCACCGTGCTCTCCAACAAAGTATGATAGAAATGTTGTAATGTCATGTTTAACATTTTGACTATGTCAAATTACACACACAAAAAAAAAAAATGAAAGTAAATTAAATAAAGAAATTGCCATAATGTAATGAACATTTTGACCAAATTCTAATGATGTGATTAATCCAAAAAGACATTTATCGAAGGTTAAAATATAATAAAAAATAAAAAATAATAATAAACTATAAAAACATCACATAATATTGACCCATGGTATTCATGTGGAATGTAGTTTATTTAAAGCGGGAAATTAAGGTGGCCTATAGAATTGATCCATCTCATAAATAATATAGATCTAAACTAATTATTTAATAAAATAATTTTTAAATGTTTATAACCATTATTATTTAAAAAATTTACTTAATAAAATGCATCTAAATTTTCATACATCCCAATATACATAGTTTTTCTTGTTCTATATTATTTTTGTTACAACTATTTTATTATTCCAGAAATACATGGTTTTTTTTGTTATATATTATTTATGTTACATATGTTTTATTATTCTTAAGTAGAGTTTCTTAATATATAAAAAAATTAAATTAATAATAAAATGTTAGATCCACAAGTAAATAGTTTTATATATGTTTTTTATAATGTTAGTTTTTTTCTTTTTAATAAGTATTTTTTTGTCACCATGCTCTCCAACAAAGTATGATAGAAATGTTGTAATGTCATGTTTAACATTTCGACTATGTCAAATTACACAAAAAAATAAAAATAAAAGTAAATTAAATAAAGAGATTGTCATAATGTAATGAACATTTTAACAAGGTTAAAATACAATAAAAAATAAAAATAAAAAAACAAAAATAATAATAAACTATAAAAATAGCCCATGGTATTGATCCATGTTATTCATGTGGAATGTAGTTTATTTAAAGGGGGGAATTAGGATGGCCTAGAGAATTGATCCATCTCATAAATAATATAGATCTAAACTAATTATTTAATAAAATAATTTTTAAATGTTTATAACCATTATTATTTAAAAAAATTAATTAATAAAATGCATCTAAATTTTCATAGTTTTTCTTGTTCTATATTATTTTTGTTACAACTATTTTATTATTCCAAAAATACATGGTTTTTTTTGTTATATATTATATATGTTACATATATTTTATTATTCATAAGTAGAGTTTCTTAATATATAAAAAAATAAATTAATAATAAAAAAATTATTATTAATAATGTGATTCTTTGTACTTTTTTTTAAAATAGTAATTCGTATTTCTATTTTTTTAGAAGAATATTGTTAAATGTGTTGTAATATTTTTATTTAAAATATTAATTTCCATTTATATTTTTTAAATGAATATTGTTAAATGTGTAATTGAGTAAAATGAATTAAATTGATATTCTAATTTTTAAGACATTTATTTCAAAAATTCAAAGTATGCTGAGTTTTGTTTTATTTAGCTTTACTCTAGATGTGCACATAAGGAATCTATCTCAAGTCCCAAACAAGATTCTTCTCTCTTCTTATTCTTGCTTGCACCTTGACACTCCTCTCCTCCTCCTTGCACAAATTTAAACTATGAGTCACAAGGTAGTTGTTTCATATATGAACATTTAGATATGATAAGAAAAATGTGATACTCTATTGTAATTTTCTCTACAAATGTTATGGAAAGTGTGCCCTAAACGATGACAATTTCATGGCTAATGTAGTATAAGCTACATCCAAATTTGTAGTCTTGTATAAAATATCAAGAAAGCTATGTCCAATATCCAACACCGTAGAGAAAGACATGTTTACCAATTCAACAATTGCTTTTGAATCTCTCTCAGTGCTAGAGTTGTTTTCTCAATAAACTTGTTTTTACTACTCTTGAACTGATGAAAGCCATTGTTGTTGCATATAGGAACATTTAGCTCTGATAGGAAAAGTGTGATACTTTGTTATAATTTTCTCTACAAATGTGTTGGAGTTGTTTTCACAATAAACTTGTTTTTTCTTCTCTTAACTGATGAAATCCATCGTTGTTTCATATAGGAGCATTTAGCTCTGATAAGAAAAGTGTGATATTGTGTTATAATTTTCTCTACAAATGTGTTGGAGTTTTTTTCCCAATAAACTTGTTTTTACTGCTCTTAAGTGATAAAATCCATCGTTGTTGCATATAGGAGCATTTAGCTCTAATAAGAAAAGTGTGATACTCTGTTATAATTTTCTCTAAAAATGTTATGGAAAACATGCCATGAATGTTGGAAATTTCATGGTTAATGTAATATACGCTAAATACAAATTCATTTCTTCTACACAAGATCAAGAAAGATATGTTGAGTAGCCAACAGTACAGAACAAGACATGTTTGCCAATTCCATAAATGCTACTGAATCTTGCTCGGTGTTGAGGTTGTTTTCTTAATATCCTTATTTTTACTACTCTTGAAGTGATGAAAGCCACCTCTCCATACATTTTTTACTATCTTCACAAGGAACAAAATAAACCAACTTCATATCAACAATACTGAATAATAATAATAAAAAAGAAAAAAGAAAAAAAGATGGGAGACACCATGGAGAGACTTCACTTGTTTTATTTGGACTTGTTGCAAGCTAACATTCACTGCTATACAAGTTGTGCATCAAATTATTATGTAACAATTGTGCCAAGAAGTTTTTAAATTATTGCTCTTCGGCTATATCTTATCAATTTAGTATGTTTTCAATCAAGATATGATTCGGAGTTTAAGAAGTGTATTTTTCTAGTTGATAACTCTTATCATCAATATCTTTGAAACCTCCATGAAATGTTTCCATGGAAGCAAAATTTTCCTTTCATTCCTTCACGATGGCTCCTTCTCTGCAACATCTTATTTCTTTTAGGCTAATCTTTCCTATGCTATTGCCTTATGGCATTTCTTTTGCAACATGTGGTGCAATTACTAGTTAACACTAATCGCAATTGATTAAGGTGATATTATATATCAATGTTTTCTTTCACCATAGAATTTCATTGCAAAACACTGAAATTTGATATAAGTCGAATGACATGGAATAATGGTGACGTGGATCATCATGATGTGACATTTCTAGTCAGATGTCATGCATCAAGTGGAAATGGTGGTTATGAGTATTCAAGAAGATGAAAATCAGGCGTGACATGTTAACATAGCCATATGTAATAATGGAAAATCGGTGACGAATCTGACGTGGCAAGCAAGCATGTGATATAGGAATATCGAATATTGGAGTATTTGATTAAACCTTAGTCTCATACCCTTGATACCCAATATTGGGTATAGTAAATGATGTAAACAGAATTCATTAGATGCCATTTGTTTGACACAAAAGATATATCAGATCAAGCAGACCATTAGGGGAATTTTGAGGTCTAAAATGGGCCTCCTAAGGAAATAATAAAATAATATCTAAACCATTAAAATAATATTTAGGAATTTGAATTTTACTTTTTGCACCACAATCTATGTAACCATGGTTAAATTAAATTGAAAAGGTGTACTAAAATAAAATTAATAAAAACATTGTATTGATGTGACTATAAATAAGAATTATATTTTCAAGAAAATGTCATTATCATTGAACAACTAATGCATTTTTCCTTTGTACTTAAATAACTTAAAATAAATTACAAATATAAATTGACAAATTCTTAATTATATAGTACACTATTAATTAAAATTTATACAATAATAATGTTTTATTCAAAAAGTGTGAAATGAAATTTATTATTAGTACTTTACTTTATGACTTTAAAAGTACTTAGAGCACTACCATAGTTACCCATGATTTTTTATCCACCATTGAGAATGTGACAAGTAAGTACCTTTAACTCAAGCAATGCCACCTCAACCATTGGAGATGATGTCATCCCCTAAAATGTTATTGGTTCTCATAAAGTAAATTTTGATTTTACATTTTCCTTAGGAGGCCCGTTTTAGACCTCAAAATTACCCTAATGAAAGAACATAATCGATGAATGTAGGATAGTTATCAAAAAAATGGAAAATAGGGATATCTGATATCAGCATAAAGAAGGATGCCCTATATATATCTTACCCAATAAGGGTCCAAAAATGAAATATTATCTTTAGTGTATTATTCACAAATTTGGGGTTTATATTACTTACAAAGGGGGATTTTTCAAAATTTAAAATTCAAAAGCATATAAACAATAATGAGGAGTTGGAACACCACAACAGGACTTTATAAGGTGTTACATATAATTGGCAGTATGGTTTACAAATTGGGGTTTCTCCATGTTCATGTGTACCTCCAATATACCATATTTCTTTTTTAAAAGAAGGTAAGCAATGACACGATCCCAATCCAAACTATTCTAGCAAAGATTAGTGAAGAAGGATAAATAACACTATAACCAAAAACAATTTTGGAAACAAGTATTAGGCACCTAAGAATCGAGATTTTACTGAGTACCTCATCAAATAGAAGAATGTATTCATGGAAGAAGTGGCATGGGAAGATGACTTGTTCATGCAGGAACACCCATAGATAGTCAAATGTTGAGGACAACACTTCATTAAAGGGGAGGGGCATGTTAAACCCTATATAAGTCCCACATTAACCATAAAACCCCTTATTAAGCACTATATATTGAGTAATTACATTCTTGTTGTTATAATTTTAAGGAGGCTTGAATCTTTCATTGTCTCGTTTTATTATAAGTGTACCCTTTTTCTCCTATATGTATACTAAGGATACCTAGTCTTAGGATTATCAAATCTTGTCTTTTACATTGTATTCATTGTAAAATGAGGTTTCCCCCTCAAATAGGATTGTAACTATTGGTTTCTTATCGTTTTTAATGCACAAGGTTCATATTACTCATCATTGGATGGGTGATCTTCTTCTTCATGAATCAATTCTTGCTCTCTAGAAATTTGATGGGTGAATCTTTCATCCATGTCCCTTTCTTGATTTTAAATTATTTCTTTATCACAAGTTTTGACCATAGACTCTTTTTTTCCTATAAATTCTAAAATGTAATAGTTTTCTTTGAGCTTTTGATTCATTTCTTCCATAAACTACAAGGAATGATTCCTTTGAAGGACAAGGAACATGCCTTCTATTTCTCCCTTTTTTTCATCGTAAAGTTCAATCAACTTTTCTAACTGCCCGACCCTATTTTCTTTAAGTTCATTTTCAATGTTTTTATAAGGAAATTTTTCTTCTCAAGGGTTGTCACAAGAGATTTCTACAGTTACACTTCTTTCACATGATTGAATTTATGTGGAAGTGTAAAACATTTCTTCCACAAGGTCATCCTCTTCATCTTGTAAAGTAATTAAATAAATTGTAGGAACATTTCTATAATTTTGAAGTGGAGGTGCGTAACATTTAACAAATAACTCAAAAAAATGATCCACATAAGTGATACTTCTTGGACTTCCACCATATTCAACCCACTCCTTTTGTTTATTATCCAAAGAGGAGATAAAAATTCTCATCAACACATTCTCATTTGTTACATTGATCTTTGAAGTGTATTTGAGAAATTTTGCAACATGAGGAATAGCTAATGAAGGATCACCATTATATCTTGGGAGCTCTAGAGTGTAATATTTTAGGTATCTAGGAATTCGCTTGACATCAATAATTTGTATAGTTCATATAATTCCCAAGGAGCCATATTTAAGGAAAGGGCTTCTTCCCTGCAATGGAGTTACAAGGTGAGTTAACTTAATAAAACCTTCAAATGTTACTCACTAAATCTTGTTGATGCCAATCTCAAAGGCTTGGTAAATAGTTCCAAAATGTTGTCGCTTGGATTCTCCTGAGAGGAAAATTCCTAACCTCCACAAAGGGAACTATTAGGAAAACTACCCATTATCATCAACAACCTTTTCCCTCACTTCTAGGTCTTGAAAATGGGTTTCCTATATAAGGTAGCGCTCCCTGGATTAAATCCTAAACCTATAATTTTAGTATAAGTGAGTGAAGGTGGTTAGGATTTGATTACGTAAATGGGGTTAATCATAAGATTTATTGATTAGAATGCTTCAAATGGTAGAGTTTTTTCTAAGTGTTTATTGTGCATGAGCAAACATGTGCGATCAAATATTTAACCTTTAAGCATTATTCCCAAGATCATCTATATGCAAGTGTTTTTGAAATAGAAGATGTCCTGGACTAGACAAAAAATTAAAAAGAAAGTGGCTTCCAATCAAAAGGTATGCGTAATGCTGCAACCCTCAAATATACTAACATAGGTCTAGTACGAGATGGTAATCTTCTTGAATGTTGTTTTTGATGCACTATAACAATTCAATGGTCGAATGGATGGTCTAGGGATACCTAGGGGAACTTTTGATATACCCAAGGTACGTGGAAGTGAAATTCTTGTCCAGGTTTGTCTAATGCAATATTGCTTGAACGCGTACCAACATCATTCAACATGGTTACCTAGACCTCCAACAAGGTGAGGCTGAAGCATAATGAGTAGTCTCCCAAATTCTTGAGTATCTTTATGTATGCTTCACAAACCATAGTTTTAAATTCCTAACGACAAATCATGTTGTTATTTAGAGACATTAGAACTCATCTTCTAGCCTAAATTTGACTAATGTTCTTGCCCAAGAAGATATTTGTTATCATGAAATCCATTATAACTTGCAGCTATAAAACAAAATACTTAAAGATACATAAACCATAAATTAATATGCATGAAAATGACTTTGAAATAATAAAAAAAAACACCAAATTTAAATCTATTAATTAATGATATGAATAAGTTAATTTTTAAAAAATAAATAAGAACTATTAAATAAAAGAACATTATGTTTGGCTATCTCACGTGAGCATTTAATCAAAATAATGTTATGAAGAACTAAATTTATGTTAAACTTGAAAAAGTAGATGCTCCAAAATGATATTAAAATGAAATAAATACCATGACATGTCTCAATTAATATGCTTAAAAATACATAAACCATAAATTAATGGGCATGAAATTGACTTTGAAATAAAGATAAGTACTTTAAATTTATATCTATTAATTATTAATATGAATAAGTTAATTTTTAAAAAATAAATAAGAACTATTAAATAAATAAGAACACTATGTTTGGCTATCTCACGTGAGCATTTAATCATGACCAAGAACTAAATTTATGTTAAACTTGAAAAGTAGATGCTGCAAAATGATATTAAAATGAAATAAATACCATGACATGTCTCAATTAATTCATATGAAGAATATGAAATTTAATCTTTATATAAGCATTTTTGGTAACTCTAAATGTGAATTAAAAAAAAAACTGAGTTCTCAAATAAAATGTAAAATCAAGTTAAAACATGCGACAATTTACAAAGCTAACATTATTAAAATTCCTAAAAAAATATTTAAGTTAATTTATTAAAAATTAGTTAAAATCTAGATATATTTAACTTGAAATTTAATCTTTATTAAATTAACTAAAAAAACTAGGATTTCAATAAAAGATGTACTATATTTAAATTAGTAAAAACAAGTTAATTTTTCGAAATTTATCTTTAAAGGGTGTTAGCTTGTTTTATATTTTTTCTTTTGAAAACTTTTTAAAGAATGTTTTCTTTTTTTCAAACTTAAAGCATAGTTTTAAGAAGATCCTTTATTTCTTTGAAGTTGGAGTTTTCATTTCCCTTTGCTATCATTTAGGTGTTTGTTATTGAATTACTTCCCACCTTAAAAGTATTATTGGTGTAGTTCAAGCTTGAGGTTCTTTCACCTATGTTTTCATAAAAAGGTTAGTTCTAAAATTAGTAAACAAACCATCAATAAGTTTGAAATTGAAATAAAGATGAAATAAAAAAGAAATTCAAAATGAACAATTTACTTCAATATTTTGAACTAAATTCAATAAAATAAAGTAAAGAGTAGTGCAAAAGATACCCTTTGAAAAACTTTACCTCAAAGACTTGACTCTTTCCTTGTTATGACAAAGCGACTCATGGAACTCACATTGAAAATTACTAAAAAAGACATGAAATAAAAATACTCTAACTAAGTTCTTGTTGCAAAGAAATTATCTTATTATCTCTAACTTTTGAAATAAGTGAGAGAGCCTTCCTTTTATAGGAGAAGGAGGCCTCTAAATAATCTACTACAATCCATGTGCTCAATACAAATGGTTTTCAAATCAACTTTTGTCCATATTTATGAGGTAGACAAGGTTAAAAAATAATAAAATATAGTGGAGTGCTACCTTAATAATGGTCTGCGTACGTGGATGCCAAATGGTCGAATTATTCGATAATAGTTGCATAGAAATCCCTGCAATAGTGTAACTTGGTTAATTTTTATAAGCTTTTTATATGAGCCCATTTTCAAATTATCATTTTAATCTGCATCCAATGGTGTTGATAAGATAGAATTTTGAGCACTCTATGAAATGATAATTTCCCTAGAAGTGATTTTCTCTTTCTATAACCTCTAGAAGTAATATTTCATGAAGCAATGGTCCACTCACTTTCTAGAAACTTATAGCAGTGTAATGAAAGAGAGAATGGTGACTAAATGTGTTCACACTCTTGGATATGGCACATTGGTTCACAAATAAATGAATTAAACTCTCACGTGTGAACAAAAATACAACAATTAGGGGACTTTACTCACACATGCATCAATATACATATATAATAAATACAATCATGCTCATATGATGTTGATGGTACACCAAAATCGATGTATACCTCTAGTGATGATGCGGTAGTCTACTCAACATCCACATTAACTAACATGAATCCCAATGTGCAGTACACATCACATGAAACACTGACACCTATCCCAATGTAGTCAGATATGTGGGATAGGTACATGGATCCAAATGTAGGTAGACAGATCCCAAGGCACCATGTATGTATCTTGAGGCATAGTACATGTTTCTCAATGTGAAACTTCAAACCTATAATAACATATCTAACTTCAACTAGTTGTTAAGTATTGACATAGATAAGATATATTAACACAAATAAATTAGTCGAGGCTATCAACTTACATAAAAAAAAAAGTAACCAAGGGGGGAAACCTTACCCATGTTGCATGTGTCTAAGTTAAAGTAGGGAGATGTTGCTATTTTAAGAAAGGGGATATAAGAGTGATATATGAATTAATTTACAAAGTCATATATGATGTTTAGGACTTAAGTCTAATCCAATTATCCAATCAAACTAGGGATATGAGTCTTCATTTATTTGCAATGCCTTGTGAGAGGGAGCCTTTACTATGTTCCCCTTTCCTTTTATTTTTTATTTTATTTTGTTTAATTCTTTCTAAGTCCTTTTTCTTTATATGAGCATTCTACTCTTAGGACTTAAAAGGGGGTGGGGGCATATTGAAGTAGCTTGTCTTCTAAGTTTGTTTAATTTATTTTTATCTTCACTTGTTTATCCTTTTATTTGGATTCATTTAATTTAAGGGTTGCATTCTTTTTCATTATTTTTCCTCATGACCATTTTTTGGATGATCTTTGGTAAGTGATCCATAAGTTAGAGGAATGTTTATTTTTTATGGATGGGGTGGAAATGTAAGAGGTATGGAGGGGATATGATTATGGTAACAACCTTGATTTCATAGTAGTACCTAGTTTCCTAGAATAAGGCACATTCATCCAAGATCAATCATGTCCTAGGATGATTAGACGTAGTAATAAGGTAACATCCTTATTAAGTTATAAGTGATATAACATCCATCCAATGCTAACACAAAAAAAAAAATTTAAACTCTTAGCACTATTTTAAGCAAATATACCATACATTAAAAAAATATATGAACAGAAACTCGGGCATCAGAGACATTGTCTAGCACAATTAATATATAAGGCATAGGAACTATTATAGCATTGTATGTGAAAGAACCGATGAGCACATGAATGTGACTAGTATATGGAGAATATATGTACAAGATGATGAATAGGAATATCATCAAAGAATTAATAAAATCCCACCCAAAATGAGTGTGTCTCTAAGGGTGGTTTTGTGAAGGGAAACATTGTCGGTGATAGAGTTGTTTTGAAAAGAGGTACCATTTGCATAGCAATAACCTATGAGAAAGGGTTTGCAAAATTAAAGCAACAAATTGTTGTAATGTTGATTTTTGTGTTGTTGGGCTCGGGAAAGGTTTTTTATTTGCATGTGGATTCCTTGGTCATCATGCTAGAAAATGTATTTGTGTAACTAAGAAAGGGAACACTGGACCATCCAACATACTTTGCAAGTGAAAAATTATCCAAGAGAAAAGGAAAGAGATTTGAGTGGAAAAATTAGTGTGCAATAATTTTTTAGCAGCTAAAGAAGTTTCTCACAAATTCACCAGTGTTAAGGATTGCAGACCCTGACAAAGATTTTGCGGTATGCATGGATTCCTGCAAGGAAGGGCTAGGTGGAGTCTTAATGCAGGAGGTTCAGGTAGTATTTTATGAGTCATGATCTAGAGTTTGTTGGCATCATCCACGCATTAAAGACGTGGAGGTATTACCTCATTGGCATAAAATCCATACTTATGACAGACCATAGTGGGCTCAAGTATTTGTTTGAGCAGCCCAAGTTGAATGTAAGGAAATAAAGATGGTTGGCGACACTTAGTGAGTTTGATTTTAAAGTTAATTACATTAAGGGAAAAGAAAATAAGGTTGTTGATGCACTTAACAAAATAATCCAAGCAATTCACTTAGTAGCCATAATATCTTACAATACAACCCTTATATAAAGGGTCAAAAGTGTTGGGCAGCGTGATGAAAAATATCAGCAAGTGAAGGAAAATTGATGCAAGGTGGTGAGGAGGAGGAATATCACCTCACTGATGATGTCTTAGTCAGGTTTAAAAACGAAATTTATGTTCCAAACAATGAGGAATTAAAAATAAAGGATTTTCATGTTAATCCTTATTCAAGCCCTCCAAGGTATCAAAAGACCCTTATATCCATTAAAAGGAACTATTACTGGCCAAATTTGAAGAAGTAAGTGGTTGAATTTGTATAAAAATGCATAGAATTCTAGCCTGTACTAAATGTTGATTGAAAGCATCCAGTAGGTTTGTGGTAGCCTATTCCTATCCCAGAATTGAAATGGGAAGTAATTTCCATGGAATTTATCACAGGATTTCCTAGAACCTCCAAGTAGCATGATTTAATCATGGTAGTGATTGAAAGATTGAGCAAGGTGGCTCACTTTGTGGCAGTCAAATCCACTAATTATGCTAGTGAACTGGCACATGTTTTCGTAAAATAAATCGTGAGGTTGCATGGTATCCCCAAGAAAATTATTTCAGAACGAGATGATAAGTTCACTTCAAGATTTTGGAAGGAATTATTTGCAGGATTAGGGACATAATTGGCATTTATTACATAATATCATCCATAGAGAAAAATGGAGAGCGTGGTCGAATTTTCTTTCGTCCTAGGGTTTCATGCTCCCTTCGCTGCCGCCGCAAGCCGGAACTCACCGATCTGGGGAAGCTTCCATGGATTTGATCTCAGCGCTTCCCCTACTATCCCTTGCGGAGATGCATCTGTGGGGTGATGGAACCTGTTTTTCCCCATTCACGGCCATGTGACGTAATGGAAGTTTTTTTAGGCTTGGTGGAGCTATCCTGCGGTAGCTGTGACTTGGGCCCCCTGTAGACTCGAATGGCGGATTGTGCTTTCGTATTTGACTTCACACTCGGACGATGCACCTTCATTATTGAATGTGCGAGACCTCTGTGCTGGTGCGCGCCTGCGGTCTGGTGGGTGTGGAGGCCTCTCGCCAGCGATTGAGATGCGTTGTTCCCCTCACCCCCAGATGCTTTATTCGATACCATTTGGTGGCAGTGGGCTCGACGCTCAGGTTGGTCTTTTGGTGGGTTGTGCAGGGGTTACATACCTTATTTTTTATTGTGAATGGAACCTGCGCACCCATCGCGCAACTTTTCAATGGCCTCTTACTCATTGCGCTGCTCCTCGCTGGTGGGCAGCTCTTGGGCAACTAGCCACCATCGTTTGTGCAGGGATACCAGATCCTAATAGGAAACATGTGAAGCAGATGATTAAGGAAGAGCTAGCGCCCAGAACCAACATCACTGCAAACATAAATCGGGTAAGCACATATAGTTTTCAAATTTTTCTCAAGACCCCTGAGGGGAACAGTTTATTGTTATGGATAAATGAATTTGATTAGGTTACAGACCTGAAGCAATCCATTTGGAAAACCACTAGTTATCCAAGCCACATTCAGTCCCTCATCCATGGAGGGAAATCGCTACAGGACTCCAGCATCCTCTACGATTATGGCATTTGCCTTGCAGACACCATTTATCTCAATCTGCGACTGAGAGGTGGTGTTGCTGGGCAGCACAATGCTTAGGGATCCCAGGGAATAACCTATAAGAATATTCTAAAGGGGAAAAACACATCTACTGCTCCTACAGCACAGGCAGCTAATGCCCCAAAATCGTACATTGTGGAACAACTCAACCAGATTCCAGAACTACAAATCGAATTACCTAAGATAAATGACCATAGATCCTTCTTTGAAACACAAGCACTCATATGCAGATTTAATTACTTCTGGCCCAAACCAATGGAGCTATTTCATTGGATCTTCACTAACTGGACGACGGACTGTAAAATACACCTCTATTCAAAGGGATTATTCATTGTTAAATTCGTATCCCTGGAGGCCAGAGAACACATCCAAAAGGCTGGACCATGGTTCTGGGGATCCACCGACCTATTCCCCACACCTTGGTTTCCATGTTTTGACGCGAATACCATGGAGGTATCCAAAATTTCGATCCGGGTGAGGCTTTACAACCTCCCACTTCATTTCTGGAATGAAGATGTTCTTGGCAGCGTTGGAGACATGATTTGGAGTTACATCAAAACTGACACACAACGCATGGAGGAGAGGGTCTTCACCTTTTCACGCATCTGTGTGGAAGTGGACCTCAGCAAGGGGCTTCTAGAATGCATCCTACTGACTCACAAACAACAAAATTGGATGCAACATCTCGATTATGAGAACACTGCATTCAAGTGCAGAATATGTAGGAATACAGGGCATTTGCAGAACACGTGTCCAGAAGCCAAAAGAGATAATAGGAAAAAGAAAAAGACAGGAAAAGCTACAAAGGGCTAGCAATTTTCCTCTGATGAACTAGAACAGGAGATGGAAGAGGATGAGACGGAACCCATCCCAAAAGAAAACAACCAGACAACAACGGAAGCTGAGACACAAGAACAGGAGATGCAAGAGCCCACAAACACGACGTAGGCGTCTTTGGACCAAGAGGCACCAGAAAGTGGAGGACTCAAAAGACATCATAACTCAAACACATTCGATTCGGATAAGGACAATGGAGCAACCATAGCTGAAAATCAGCTCACACTTATCACAACCTTTCCATCACTAGGTCCATGGTGAAAGGTTGAAAAGAAAAAAGGGAGGAAAATTTAATTTTCACTCCTGTTGTAATATAGCATTTAGCTGCAATGTATTTGCCTGTCTCTGAAATCACAGCAAAGTGTAACATGAAATTTTGTTTCCATTAATAAAATTACGAATTTTTCCTTTGTGAAAAAAATCATCCATAGACATTTGGGAAAAAAGAGAGGATAAATAGGATCCTTGAGGACATGTTGAGGATGCATGTAATGCATCAGCCCAATAAGTGGGAATAATATCTTCCATTTTTGAAATTGCATACAACAATGGATACCAAGAGTCCATAAGGATAAGTCCATTTGAGGCATTATATGGGAATATTTCAATACTCCTATCAATTGGAGTGATCTAGTGAACATAGTGCATATTGGTCCTGATATGCTCAAGGAAATGGAGCAAAAAATTTAGGTCATAAAACAGAGTTTAAAGGTGGCACAAGATAGGTAAAAAATCCATGCAAATCAGCATAGGGTGCACAAAGAGTTCCAAGTTGGAGAATATATTTATCTAAGAATTAAACCCATGAAGAGTTCCTTGAGGATTGGATCATGTACCAATTTGGAACCACGATATTGTGGGCCTTTTGAGATCCTTGAGAGGATTGAACTAGTGTTCTATAGGATGGCCTTACCTCCTTCAGTCAAGGTTCGTGATGTTTTCGGTGTTTCTTTGCTTAAAATATATGTACATGATTCTAATCATGTGATTGATTTATCTATGCTACAAGTGGAACCAGAAGAAAGGTTCCAACAAGAGCCAGCTATAGGTGGAACCAGATGGAGAGTTCCAGCCAGAGCCATTGTACATTATATACTGGAGGAGTCTCATTCTCCAGAATCGAGCCATAGATTAAGTCAAAGTGTAGTGGAAGCATTTTGGGCTAGAGGAAGCCACATGGAAAATGGTTTGTGCCATGAAAGCTAATTATCCTTTTATATTTGTTGGTTAAAGAAAATGTGTGTGTGATTTTAAATAATGTATAGAGTTGCGTATATAAAGCTCCATAAAACAATATGTGTTTTTACTTTGTTTCCTTGTGTTTCATACGAGAAAAAGAGCACCAAGGATGGTTTTCCCTCAAGGAGTATGGGTTTGTGACATTCCCAACCATGGTTCTCTTAGAAAAATGCATTGTAGATATTTTTACAGAAATAAAATTTAAAAATAATATTGCATCATGGGACACAGATGCCAGAGTTGAGGTTGCTTTCTTGGGATATCTATGGGTTTCTTGTGCAAAAATATTAACTATTTTTGGGACAAACATTAAAGGTCGGTTGCCAATATTTAGTGAGTTGATAAGAAATTAAAGTGGGCTGTAAAATAAGTACGCATGCCCATGCTTCCTTAACGAACACTCACAAGGAATACAAGGCATAATTTATTAAGGATGGCAATGTTGACACTAAGGATAGGAAGTCAATTCCTGCGCAGAAAGAAAACAATAGAAGAAAGAGGGTATACAAATAGATTTGGGAGCAGTTATAGGGAGAAGAAAAAAAATAAGAGAGACATAGAGGGAAAGCGCAAGAATGAGGAGGAGGAGAAAAGAGAAAAGTTACATAAGAAAAATACAGTGGACAAATTTTGGTTGGTAAGGTTTGTGATCAATTGATTTCTCCTTGATGAGGAAAAATGCCTCTAGAGTCGCTGTAAAGCCAGAGCGTGGAAATGTTTTTCTTTGGATTCCATTAGTGGTATGTGTGGAGGATTGTGTCCTTGGATTCCTAGAGGGAGAACCTTTGAAACCTTATTATTTTTGAATTATAGTGGGTTCTAGATTCCCCTTAATGGTTGGAACCACTGTGCTTTGTTTCAAGGGTGGAGATTACTCTCTGGATTCCCTTGGTATCTTTAGGGTGGAGGCAGCTAGCCTCTAGATTCCCTGTGTTTATTTTACTGTTGAGTGGTGGGTGGGTGGAGTAAGGAGATCCTTTGGAGTCATTTTTTCAGCTGGAAGTGGTGTTGATCCCTGAATTAGGGCCCTTAGACTCTGGAATCTAGCTTAGCAAGATATCTTGGTTTCAACTATCTAAGGTTGGGTGGAGAGTCCTTGTCTCGAACTCAATTTCCCAAATATTTTCAAGATGTGTTCTTGTACACCTGTAAATTTTAACGAATGAAGGATTTGTTATTCTTAAATGGTGATTGTAATAGTTAATGGATGCCTATCATCACTCTAGTTATTTCAAAATGTAATCTGTCTTAGGAATGTGCCCTTAGTTAAAATAATTGTGCATAAATTGACTGTTAAAATTTTAATGTGGCACTAAATAATTCCAGTTATTCCTGGTGTACAGAGGTAAATCGAAATGATTAAAATTATGTTAAATTCTTCTTGTAACTGATAGATGTGATTTATATGCAGGGGTATACACTTATATATATACACATATATTTATTAATAATAATAATCTTGTATCCATTGTGGAATTTTAAGTGTGTTGATAGTGCAAGTGAGCACTAGAGAGGGCATTTTAACCTCTGTTGAGCAAACACTCCCTTAACCTACTAGTTGAGAAGGATTGACTAACAATGGGTATAGGACTTGGACGTCTAAGGTAAACACTTAACCTTATGGTTGGAATGATCAAATGGTGGCTCTAGGAAGCATTGGCATCTTTATTTAATCCCTGCATAAGAGTCATTTCATGCACAGAGTTATCCAGACACATATTTTGTGTTCAGATATGCCATGGTGCATAGGGTGGGCTTAATCCCAAGAGAGTTCAGTCCTTATTTAGAGTTGTGGAGTGAGAAGTGTCTTATGTTTCTCCACTTGAAAAATTATATAGAAACTCTAGGGCTATTCTCCATGTTCCCAGGAATCATGATTGGAGGCAAGGCTTAATAGAGAAGAGGGCGGAGCCATGTCCAAATAGAAAATGGATATGCGCGAGATCAGACGATGTGGAAGGGTTTGTGATACCCCTCCCCTATGGCATCATCGGGAGCAAGGGGGGTGGTGCAATTTCCCTAGGTTGTTGGATGGGGAACTATCATCGCGAGCCATCTAATGTGGGCCCTGGAACCATGAGTGAGAATCAAAGCTACACCACCCCTTTCCAATTTAACCATCGAGAGATTTACCTTGGCACAAACTATGGATCGGGGTACCAACAAGCATGAAACGTTGGATTGGTGGTGAGATGATCATCAGTGTGATGTGATGTCGATTGGAAGGTGTCATTGATCATCACTACCAATGATGTGACGGTGTGCATAGCCCCCCTACCCCCGCAGGTGACGTCAACGGGGAAGGGACCCCCTACAGATATCGTTAATCAACATTTCATGATGACAGTGGAGATCACTGATCAGGTGCTCAGAATTATGCTCAAAAATAAAATTTCTCAGAATGGCTCGAAACCTGAACAACCGCGTAGTGTTCATCATTCTGAATCTGGCGCAACTCGTTTCACGTGAAATGGACTCTGTATCGCTTAAAAAATGAGTTATGTTTGTTTTCATAAGCTGTAAAATTTTGGCAAAAAATGTAAATAGGGAGCCTAGTTATCAATATGTATTTTTGACATGGCATGTGATTGGGCAATTCAAACATTATACAACTATCTCTCCTTCATATGTACGAATGCCAAGGGCCAGCTGTGGATTGAAGCATTTTTGGCATGGTTGGAAAATTATTATTGGTTGGTTTGGGCCAATGAGGAGGAAGCATGTGGCTCGGCCTAGGGCCACCATGTGTCCTCCTCATAGTGTTGTAAAAGTTTTGTAACAATCTGGGTGGAGGCGCTAGGGTTCGACCCCACGACTTCCTAAGCACAAGCCATGCTGTCTACCACTCTTCCCACGCATTGTTCCTTAATAGCTTATCTTTTCTACATATATTTAAACTGTATTCATAGTGTTGTTGGGGGGAGAGGGGGTCAGCCCAAAGCCATGTAATTGTGACCTGAAACCACAACGGAGCACCAGAGGCGCTTAACATTTAAGCACATTTAATTACGCTAATATCGTATTTAATTAACATTAAACTGGATTAATTATCAGAGCACCGGTTTAGCACTAATCCAACTTAATTAGTGCTAATGTAGTTTAATTAAACTAAACTGGATTAACTTCGTGGTCTCGAAAAATCTGGCGAAATTGTTATTTTTGGCCCCAGATAGGCTGAATTAGTGCCAGTTAGCTAAATTTAGGGAGGAAATTGTGGAGAAAACTCGTAGAGGCCATAGCTCGGCCAATTTTCGACCAACTAGAGAGCATAAAGAGGCTAAAGTACCATTTTTTAGTGCTCTTAACTCATTGGTATAGGTTTTAGGAGAAGAAAAGCATTGTAAACACATCACTTTGCAAATTTGAGCATAATATAGAGGCCAAGCCATGGAAGTTGGACCAAGGAGATGTACCCCAAGAGGGTTGAACTCCTTCATCAAATCCTTATGTTGATGTGTTGTATGGTGATGTATTGTAATTTTTATTTCTAATGTTCAGTGTTTCTTTTATTTAAAATTGTTCATAAAAATAACATAAAAATCACCCATGAGAGTCAATAACTTGCAAGAGAACTTGAACCCTTAAGCACATGTAAAACATTGGTTTCAAAATCTGAAAGAGAAATTAGCACAGAATTACTAACATACCTTAATCAAATCATTTTTGGAATCATAGCTTTAGGTTTATTTTGAAAAAAGGGATCTAATTTTTTGCAAGTTTGTGTCATGCTTACAAGGTTAAAACTCAAAATATGAGAAGGGAAGTTGGTTGAAAGCCCTGCAATTGGGTCAAGAGGAAGAAGGGAAAGGATTCCAAAGTATTCAACACTAGCACATCCTCAAGTTGAATTTGAGTCTTTAGTGATCATGTCTGATGAAGGAGAGCCTACCATGATAGAATAGGAGAGAGAATTCAAAAAGGCATTTTTTGATATGACTGAGATGGTAAAGGTCCTCTATGAGGTGAGGAATTTAAGGATGCAATGAGAAAGTTATAGGCCTCCAAGAGGAGAGGTTTCTCCAAGATAAGGAGGCAATGGAGATAATAATAAACCACCATCCACTCCACCATCATCCTCACCACCATATACACCTTCCTCTTCATCATATTCCACTACCACAACCTTTCCACCTGTTCATAAGCATACTTCAATAGGAACTGGTAAATCACCCTTACTTAAACTTGATGTTAAATTTGAGCTACCGATCTATAATGGCAAAGTGAATGCAGAGAAGATGGATAATTGGATTCATCATTTGGAGGTTAATTATAGAATTAGGAGCCTTCAAGAGGATGACATAAAGATTCAATTGGCTTCCTTGAGAATGGAGGGTGCGACACTTGTATGGTGGGAAGCAACGACACAAGATGAGAATAAAAACCATGATAAGATCTCAATTTATTGGTCCGATTTCATTTATTTCATCAAAAGGAAATTTTACTCTCTAGCTTACATGCAAAAATCCATTATGGATTGGCAAAATTTTAGACAACTAAAGGGACAAAGTGTTCAAAATTATACACAAGAGTTTAGGAGAAGAGCACTAGTTTTGGGTGTCAATTTATCTTCTCAAGAAACTGTGTTAAAGTATATTGGGGGTTTTCACAGCTATATTAGACATATTATTCTCATGTTCAATCCCATAAACTTAGATGAAGTTTGCATTCAAGCCACACATCTAGAAGAAAGAGGGAAACATAGTGCAGATGAGAAAAGTGATAGTTTCCTTGAGTATGACAGTAAAGGAAAGGGTAAGTCTAATGGACAAGGAAAGAAAAAAAATTCTATTAAAATAGAGAAAGAGAAACTCACATGTAAATTTTTTTCGAAAAATGGCCATGATGAATACCATTGTTGGCAACTCCATCCAAAGTTGAAGCCCAACAAACTTAAAACCAAATAGAAGGAGAAAATAGTTGCAATAATTTAACATGACTTAGGTTTAGATTCAGGAGATGAAACCGAGATTACAACAATTAATATGAAAGGTAATAACATTGAAGCACTAGTTCTTCAAGTTGTTCTAAAGTAACTCAAGATGATGATACAATAATTGAACTCTTTCATATTAGAGTTGTTTCAAAACATACCAAAATAGACACACTCTTTGATAGTGGTTCTCAAGCCAATTTGATTTAAGAAGACTTAGTTAAGAGATTAAATCTAGAAATTGTTACACATCCAAGACCTTAACCTTTAGGTTGGATATGCAAGAATGAAAAATTGCAGGTATCAAGGAAGTGCATCCTAAGTTTTGCAATCAATTCAAACTTTCTTGATGAAGTTGAACTTGATGTAGTTCCGCTTGAGATTTTAGGTATTGTTTTGGAAGTCCTTATCTTTATGATAGGAGGGCAGTATTTCATTGCCATGAGAATAAGTTCCACTTGTTCAAGAATGGAATTGAGTACATAGTTAGAGCGCCTAAGAAGAAGAGGAGTTTGTCTCTTATACATGCAGAAGAAATGAATAGAATAGTGATTGGAAGTCAAAATTTCGCTTTGTTAATGTTCAAGCATGGTGATGTTTTGAATGAGACCTTTCAAAAAGATGCATCAAATGAACAATATGATTTCATTCAAGTTTCTAATGTTTGTAATAAGATGTTTTATGGCTCTAACATGTTTCCTTTGAAAATAGGTAAACAAGATGTGAAATATTTGCAGCAGTCCACATCACTGTTGAACAATGATGGAAACAAGATACCAGTGATAAATGGTGCAAAAATAAAAGAACAAACGCAAAATAAAGATGAAAAATAAGTCATAGGTTCCACAATTACTTATTTTTGGTTTTAAAATGGTGCATGGAAATGGAAAAAACTCTTGGTCAAAATTCAATGCAAGTACAAGGCGAGACAAGCTAAAAATCGCCATATCAACAGTGTTCGAGGTGAGAAAGTTTTCAAGTTTCATTTGATTGACGACTATGGGAGGAACAAGTTTGTTTCTCCAAGGAAAACTTGTTGTTCTGCAAATTCTAGGAAATGTCATCATGATGGTGTCTACAACAGCAAGACAAGGTATCCATAATGAAGGAAAAAAATATTTTATATGAAAAGCTCAAATTATTGAATTTAGGAAACTTTTAGTGGATTGAGACTGGAAGGGTGAGGGAACTATACCGTCATACACATGTTCAGTAATGAAAGAGATTTTGGGTTCCAAAAGCTTCCAGTGGGGAGGAATGATCAGGTGCTCAGAATTATGTTCAAAAATCAAAGTTCTCAGAATTTGACTTGAAACTTGAACGACCGCGTAGTGTTCGTCGTTTTGAATCTGGCGCAACTCGTTACACGTGAAATGGACTCTATATGGATTCAGAAATGAGTTCTATCTATTTTCATAAATAGGAAAAATTTGGAAAAAAATTCATATAGGGAGCCCAGTCAGTAGTTCGTACTACTAACGTGGCATGTTGACTGGGCAGGTCAAATTTTGGTCAACCATCTCTCCATCGAATATATGACTACCAAGTGGCAGCTGTAGATTGGTGCATTTTTGGCATGGTTGGGAATTTCTTATTGGTTGGTTTGGGCCAATGAGGAGGAGGCACGTGGCTCAGCCTGGGGCTACCACGTGTCCTCCTCACAATGTTGTAAAATTTTTGTAATAGTCCGGGCGGAGGTGTCGGGGTTCGACCACGTGACCTTTTAAGCACAAGCCACATCGTTTGTCACTCCGCCTATGCATTGTTCCTCAATATCTTATGTTTGATGCATATATTTAAACTATATTCAAAGTTCCATGGGGGGGAGAGGGGGCCAACCCCCAAGCCATGTAACCGCGACATGGAGCCACGACGGAGCACTGGAGGCACTTAACCTTAAGCGTGTTTAATTACGCCAATCCCGCATTTACTTAACGTTAAATTGGATTAATGATAATAGCATCGGTTTAGCGCTAATCTGAATTAATTAGCGCTAATGCAGTTTAATTAAACTAAACCGGATTAACTTGGCGGTCCCGACAAATCTGGCGGAATTTCTATTTTTTATGCCAGATAGCCCGAATTAGTGCTAGTTAGCTAAATTTAGGGATCAAATTATGGAGCAAACTAGTAGCGGTCATAACTCAGCCAATTTTCGACCAAATAGAGAGCACAAAGAGGCTAAGGTACCATTTTTTAGTGCTTTGAACTCGTTGGTGCAGGTTTCAAAAGGAGAAAAGCATTGTAAACACATCATTTTTCAAATTTGAGCATAATATAGAGGCCAAGCCATGGAAGTTGGACCAAGGAGATGTACCCTAGGAGGGGTGAACTCCTTCATCAAATCCCTATGTTGATGTGTTATATGGTGATGTATTGTACTTTTTAATGCTATTGTTCAATCGTTATTTTATGTTAAATTGTTCACAAAAATAACATAAAAATCACCCATGAGACTCAATAACTTGCAAGAGAAATTGTACCCTTAAAAAGATGTAAAACATTGGATTCAAAATATAAAAGATGAATTAGCACAACATTACTAACATGCCTTAATCAAATAATTTTCGGTATCATAGATTTAGGTTTGCTGTGCAAGAAGGGATTTGATTGTTTGCAAGTTTGTGACATGCTTACAAGGTTAAAACTCAAAAGAGGAGAAGGGAAGCTGGTTGAAATCCTTGTAGTTGGGTCAAGAGGAAGAAGGGAAAGGTTTCCAAAGTATTCAACACCATCACATCCTCAAGTTGAAGAGTCTTAAGTGAGCATATCTCATGAAGGAGAACCTACCATGACAGAAGAGGAGAGAGCATTCAAAAATATATTTTTGATATGACTGAGATGGTAAAGGTCCTCTATGAGGAGTGGAATTTAAGGATGAAAGGAGAAATTTCTAGGCCTCCAAGAGGAGATATTTCTCCAGGAGGAGGATGCCATGGAGATGGTAATAAACCACCATCCACTCCACCATCTTCACCTTCCTCTTCATCATCTTCCACTACCACAACCTTTCCACATATTCATACACATACTTCAAAAGTAACTAGTAAATCACCCTTACTTAAAGTTAATGTTAAATTTGAGCTATTGGTGTATAATGGTGAAGTGAATGTAGAGAAGTTGGATAATTGGAATCGCCAGTTGAAGGTTTATTATAGAATACAGAACCTTCAAGAGGATGATATAAGGATTCAATTGACTTCCTTGAGAATGGAGGGTGCAACACTTGTATGATGGGAAGCAAGGACACAAGATGAGAATAAAAACCAAGTTAGTATCTTAGTTTATTGGTATGATTTCATTGTTTCCATTAAAAGGAAATTTTACCCTCTATCTTACATTCAAAAATCCATTATGGACTAGCAGAATTTTAGAAAAATAAAGGGACAAAGTGTTCAAAATTATACACAAGAGTTTAGGAGAAGAGCACTAGTTTTGGGTGTCAATTTATATTCTCAAGAAATTTTGTTAAAGTATATTGGGGGTTTGCACAACTATATTTGACATACTATTCTCATTTTCAATCCCACAAACTTATATGAGGTTTGCGTTCAAGCCACACATCTAGAAGCAAGAGGGAAACATAGTGCTGATGATAAAAGTGATAGTTTCCTTGAGTATGAAGGTAAAGGAAAGGGTAAGTTTGGTGGAAAAGGAAATAAAAATGGCTCTATTAAAATAGAGAAAGAGAAATTCACATGTAAACATTTTTAGAAACATGGCCATGATGAAGACCTTTGTTGGCAACTCCATCTAGACTTGAAGCCCAAAAAGCTTAAAACCAAAGAGAAGGAGAAAATAGTTGCAATCATTGAATGTGACTTAGGTTCATATTCAGGAGATAAAACCAAGATTACAGCAATGGGTTTGAAAGGTAAGAACATAGCAAGCTCTAGTTCTTCAATTTTTTCTAATATAGCTCAAGATGATGATACAAGAATTTATCAACTCTTTCATATTAGAGTTGTTTCAAAACATACCAAAATAGACACACTATTTGATAGTGGTTCTCAGGCCAATTTGATTTCTGAAGACTTAGTTAAGAGATTAAATATAGAAACGAATACACATCCATTACCTTATACTTCAGGATGGATATGCAAGAATGAAAACTTGCAGGTAACAAGTAAGTGCATCCTAAGGTTTACAATCAATTCAAGCTTTCCTGACGAAGTTGAACTTGATGTAGTTTCGCTTGAGATTTCAGGTATTGTTTTGGGAAGTCTTTATATTTATGGTAGGAGGTCAGTATTTCATTTCCATGAGAATAAGTACCACTTGTTCAAGAATGGAATTGAGTACATAGTTAGAGTGTATAAGAAGAAGAGGAGTTTGTCTCTTATACATGCAAGAGAAATGAAGAGAGTAGTGAATGCAAGTCAAAATTTGGCTTTGTTAATGTTCAAGCATAGTGATGTTTTGAATGTTACCTTTCAAAAATATACATCAAATGAACAAGATGATTTCATTGAATTTGCTAATGTTTGTAACAATATGTTTTAGGGATCTAACATGTTGCCTTTGAAAAGAGGTAAACAAGATGCGAGTGTTGAATGGTGCAAAAATCAAAGAACAAGTGCCAAAGAAAGATGAAAAATAAGGCATAGGTTCCAAAGTAATTATTCTTGGTTCAAAATGATGCATGGCAATGGCAAAAGCACTTGGTCAAAATTCAACGCAAGTACAAGGAAAGACAAGCTAAAAATTGTCATATCGATAGTGTTCGAGCTGAGAAAGTTTTCAAGCTTCATTTGATTGATGACCGAGGTGGGAATAAGTTTGTTTCTTCAACGAAAACTTGTTGTTTTTCAAATTCTGGGAAATTGTAGCATGATGGTGTCTACAATAGCAAGAGAGGGTTTCCAGAATCAAGGAAAAATATTAGTTTATATGAAAAGCTCAATTTGTTGAATTTAGGAAAATCCCAGTGTATTAAGACTAGAAGGGTGAGTGACATGTACCCTCATACACATGTTCAGTAATGAAAGATATTTTGGGGTCCAAAATATTCCAATGGGGATGAATGATCAGGTGCTCGTAATTATGCTCAAAAATAAAAGTTCTCCTAATGACTCGAAACCTGAATGGTCACGTAGTGTTCGTCATTCTGAATCTGGTGCAACTCATTTTGCTTGAAATGGACTATATATTTCTTCAAAAATGAGTTTTTTCCATTTTCATAAATAGGAAAATTTTGGCAAAAAATGCAGGCAGGGAGCCTAGTTAGCAATCCGTACTGTTGATGTGGCATGTTGACTTGGCAGGTCAAAGTTTGGTCAACCATCTCTCCGTCGAATGTATGACTACCATGTGACAGTTGTGGATTGGCACATTTTTGGCATGGTTGTAAATTTCTTATTGGTTGGTTGGGGCCAATGAGGAGGAGGCATGTGGCTGAGCCTAGGGCCACCATGTGTCCTCCTCATAGTGTTGTAAAAGGTTTGTAACATTCTAGGCAGATGCATCAAGGTTCGACCCCGTGACCTCCTAAGCACAAGTCACACCATTTAACACTCTGCCTATGCATTGTTCCTTAATAGCTTATGTGTGCCACATATATTAAATTGTTTTCAAAGCGTCATTGGGGGGATAGGGGGCTAGCCCCCAAGCCATGTAACCGCAACCTGGAACCACGAAGGAGCACCAAAGGCGCTTAACATTAAGCACGTTTAATTATGCTAATCCCACATTTAATTAACGTTAAACTAGATTAATTATCAGAGCACCGATTTAGCACTAATGCAGATTAATTAAACTAAACCGCATTAACTTGGCATTCCTGACAAATCTGGCAGCATTTCTATTTTTGGCGCCATATAGCCCGAATTAGTGCCACTTAGCTAAATTTAGGGATGAAATTGTGGAGAAAACTGGTAGAGGTCATAACTCAACCAATTTTCAACCAAATAGAGACAAAAAAGAGGCTAAGTTACCATTTTTTAGTGCTTTGAACTCATTGTTGCAGGTTTCAGGTGAAAATTTGAGCATAATATAGAGGCCAAGCCATGGAAGTTGGACCAAGGAGATGTATCCCATGAGGGGTGAACTCCATCATCAAATCCCTATGTTGATGTGTTGTATGGTGATGTACTGTACCTTTTATTGCTATTGTTCAGTCTTTATTTTATGTTCAATTGTTCATAAAAACAACATAAAAATCACCCATGAGACTCAATAACTTGCAAGAGAACTTGAACCCTCAAGCACATGTAAAACATTTGTTTCAAAATTTGAAAGAGGAATTACCACAACATTAATAACATACCTTAATCATATCAATCACATCTCACACTCCCTCCCCCCCTCCCTTGTGACAACAGAGCAATGCCAAACCCTGTATGCAAGTCGTAGATCTGCCTTGGCATACCTAGACCATCAGATCGGATGGTGAATGGCAGGGTCTCTGAGGCGGGGTAGCATGGCATAGTTCCATTGGTGTTGGAAATTAGTGGAAAATTGGACCTCAAGTTTGGGTACGTGGTGCTCCATAGGGCTGAAAATTTAAAATATTGGCAAGGCCCATTCCTCGTGGTGGCACAACATGGGGTGGGCCAAGTTTTATGTTTATATATATAACATATACATTTGTAAAGGGGGTTACCTAGAGTAAGGTAAGAGATTCATTATACAAGGGATTATGATTAAAATAGATATATGCAAAAATTACCAAGGTAAGAATAGGAGAAGAGTAAAAAAAAGTATAACATGTTATCCCATTCCTCTAAAAACTACATGAGGAGTTGTATTAGAGGTGGCACATTTCCCACCGGGTGAGTAAGGTGGGATGGGTTGTCACAACATGCATGAATTATTGACCTTGAAAGAAGAAAACAAATTTTCACACCATAGTGAATAAGTAAGATGAATAGTGGATCTCTTGAGAATACCTTATTTGTAGAAATTGTATAGTGGTTGTGACTTGACATGGTATATAACTTGACTTATTTTTTTATACTAATATTCATAGCATTTCTTTGTTTATCTTGATCTTGTTCCATCTTGGAAATTTTTGGGGTTGTTGGTGTTTTTATTCAATAGTTGAAATGTCCTTGTGGTGAGCTCCAATCAATTGGTACCTCAAACATAGCTTGTTCAACATATCAGGATGCCACATATTATTGGATTACATGTTTATATATCACACCACAGTTCATAAATCTTCAAAATTTTATCTTGACAATCACTCATTCATATTTTTACCTTTTGGTCTTAGGAATTGCAAAAACTTAGCAATGGCCTACCATAATACAAAACATGAAATCATGGAAATAGAGAAGTGTATGTTATTTATTCTTTAAGAGATTCAAAAAATAATTACAAACAATTCATAGTGAACAAATCCAAGGAAAAATAAACAAATACAAATACATTTTTACCTGTTGAGAAGTGGTGGCTGGTATAGACCTCCAAGTGGTATTTTATTTATAAAATATTCATTTTTTATCTGGTTGAAGTAATTAAAAATCCAAATTGAAGAGGATTCATATAGATATTTCCAACCTAAATATTTTTCAAATTTATTTAAAATTATATAAGAAGCATACCAAGGAACAACCTGCTTGCCAAAGTTGTTCATGATTTTTTGCATGGACTAATAGTTAGTATTGTTAAGTCATATTTTTCATTTGATGATGGATTGAAGTGATTCCACTTGGATATTAAAATATATTCGATTAAATATCTCCATTAGAAATATTTTTTAGAATTAATTTTATTTGATATCCCAAACTAGTGATGAATAGACCTAAGCAACATAGTTTAACAATGTTGTTTTAAGGACATGCAATTACTATTTTGTGAATATTTTTTTCGTGTGGAATTAAAATGGAGTGATTCAAGTTTTTTCTTACGCAATACTTGAATACAGTTTTCCCTTATAAACATTTTAAAAATATATGGTGATTTTAAAGAGAGAATCCATATAGGTGAGATAGTTTATAGAAGAGAGTAATAACCTGTTACTGAGTTTTTTAATCACCCAACGTTTCAGACTATCTAAGTGAGTCCATCATCAGGGGTAGACGTCCAAAGTTCTTTGAAAAGTTGAGGGAAATAGGGAAAAAGAATAGAGGTATAAATAGTGAATGATGAGGAGTTCATGAAAGGTCGGCTTTTTTATGAGAGATAATTATTGAATAAGGCTAGGCTTGAGAGGAGTTTGGCCCTATAAAATCTCAGTTTTTCAAAGAGGGTGGCGTTGTCCATTAAATCCCTTCCATGGTAGGATTGAATGTTTTTAAAGAGAGAATCCATATAGGTGAGATAGTTTATAGAAGAGAGGAATAACCTGTTACTGAGTTTTTTAATCACCCAACGTTTCGGACTGTCTAAGTGAGTCCATCATGAGGGGTAGACGTTCAAAGTTCTTTGAAAATTTGAGGGAAATAGGGCAAAAGAATAGAGGTATAAATAGTGAATGATGAGGAGTTCATGAAAGGTCAGCTTTTGATGAGAGATAATTATTGAATAAGGCTAGGCTTGAGAGGATTTTGGCCCTAGAAAATCTTAGTTTTTCAAAGAGGGTGGCGTTGTCCATTAAATCCCTTCCATGGTAGGATTGAATGTTTTTAAAGAGATAATCCATACAGGTGAGATAGTTTATAGAAGAGAGGAATAACCTGTTACTGAGTTTTTTAATCACCCAACGTTTTGGACTGTCTAAGTGATTCCATCATCAGGGGTAGACGTCCAAAGTTATTTGAAAAGTTGAGGGAAATAGGGCAAAAGAATAGAGGTATAAATAGTGAATGATGAGGAGTTCATGAAAGGTCGGCTTTTTTATGAGAGATAATTATTGAATAAGGCTAGGCTTGAGAGGAGTTTGGCCCTAGAAAATCTTAGTTTTTCAAAGAGGGTGGCATTGTCCATTAAATCCCTTCCATGGTAGGATTGAATGTTTTTAAAGAGAGAATCCATATAGGTGAGATAGTTTATAGAAGAGAGGAATAACCTGTTACTGAGTTTTTTAATCACCCAACATTTCAGACTGTCTAAGTGAGTCCATCATCAGGGGTAGACGTCCAAAGTTCTTTGAAAAGTTGACGGAAATAGGGCAAAATAATAGAGGTATAAATAGTGAATGATGAGGAGTTCATGAAAGGTCGGCATTTTGATGAGAGATAATTATTGAATAAGGCTAGGCTTGAGAGGAGTTTGGCCCTAGAAAATCTCAGTTTTTCAAAGAGGGTGGTGTTGTCCATTAAATTCCTTCCATGGTAGGATTGAATGTTTTTAAAGAGAGAATCCATACAGGTGAGATAGTTTATAGAAGAGAGGAATAACCTGTTACTGAGTTTTTTAATCACCCAACGTTTCAAACTGTCTAAGTGAGTCCATCATCAGGGGTATACATCCAAAGTTCTTTGACGTTTTAGACTGTCTAAGTGAGTCCACCATCAGGGATAGACGTCCAAAGTTATATGGTGTTTTGATATGCTAAATATTATTTTGAACAGTTAAGATGAAAAATTGTCACAATGCAGATTTGATGACCATCATTTACTATTTTAGGTATAAATTTTTGGTCTAGCACCCAAATGAAGTGAGTCAAATTGAGCTAGAAACTAGATTCCAAAATTTATCTCCCTTAAAAACAAGTTTTAAAATATATTGATGTATTCCATCAAATATTGATTGTCCCAACTCTATTTTTAATATATTTATGAAGTTAATTTTTTTTATGTTTTTAATATATTTATGAAGTCAATTTTCTACAAAATTTTTAAATGACCATCTTTCCCTAAACCGTGATGTGGGTAAATAAAAAATTTAGTAAATGTGTTTATTATGACGTGATGTTTTCCTTTACCAAAATTGTTTAGTACCCATTTTGCATATCTTAATACATGAACTTTAGAAAAATTGAAGTCAATGAATGGATTTATAAAAAAAATTATATCATCATTTCATTATGCAAAATTGAACAAGAAAGTATTTACTCATGAATTGGATCAATTACTTTGAAATAGTTGGTTTTCCTTTCAAAAGTTCCTATCCTTCATTTTCTTCCTTCCTTAGATGCATCCCTTCTCTTGTATACCTTCCGTCCATTGGGTTAATGGATGGAGTGGTTCTTACTACACCATGATTGGAAATTATTGAAATATTTCATCAAGAAATTTGTCTTATTATCCTTACTTCTACACATATAGCACCAATATGCCAAGGATTTTCAAAGACTCACAATAGTGAATATGCAGGTTCTTACCTCTCGTCTTACCATCTCCACTCCTCGAAATAAAAAATGCTAGTGCTAAAATTTTTTTGAAAACACTAAAAGAATGTAAAAATGAATTCTTAAGATTAATTCCTTTGGAACATTCCCATTAATGGTGCCAAAAAAGTCAATATATTTATATGTATAAATCTTGTTACATTTTATTATCAATCCAAAGTACGTAAAATTGTGAAGTGCCAAAACTATCTATACAAAATTAGCCTCTAGAAACTCTCTTTGCATATAATAAAAGCTACTAATAAATTCTAAAATGTAAATGCAAAGAAAAATTAAACTGATTGTAGGTTTACTTTGCTTGAGATCGGTTTCTTTTTAATCAATGATCACTATGACTAGCAAGTGTAAAATGCATGCCAAAACAATGTTTTGTAATCAAAATATCACTTGTTACAATTAGTACTTTTCCTAATCACATGATTTAATTATATTGAGCTTATGCTCATACTCAATTATAAATCATACAATAAAAAATAAAAATAAAACAAACACACCACACTTCCTAAATCAAAAGCAAGCTTAATCTCTCATGACAAGGATCATGTACGTGAACATTGATCATGCTATTGGGACCCTAGTTTCTCCAAGTTAACTCTTTACATGACATATACATTTATTCTTTACATGAATCATTATTCATGTTGTTAGCAAGATTGATTAGAGGAAACACACTTGTGGAAAATAAAAGACGATCATGAAATTGAATTGTATAAAGTAAAATAAAACAAAATACCACCATGATATATTTGGAGTCAAGAACAAGGCATAAAATTACCTATAACATCTTAAATTATATCTAAGCATACTACATATAAAACTACAGAATGAAAATATAAAGGAAATATTAAGAAGTTCTACTCTTTTCCATCATAAGTTGGACATGTGTTCCAAGATTCCTCTCCTTTGGAAGGGAGAAGGTAGTATTATGTATACATAAACTTTCTTTGAAACTAAGATAAGAAATAATAAATTCAAATCCACAAATTTTTCATGTGGTTACAACAATTTGGAAATACTTAGAAAGTCAACAATATCTCCAAGGTCTTTGCTAACAACTCACAACTAAACTCATTAGAAGCTCCAAGATTCTTTCCATATATTAGATGACTCATTAATGATCTCAAATCCATGAAATGTCTTTAATGGTTGAAGAGGAAATCTGAATTTAGAGAAAGTGGTAAGTTTGTATTATTACAAGATCCACCTATTCCTATAATCATAAAAAAACTAACCTAATTTCCAAAGATAAGTGAAAGCTTGTTATTTTTCCAATATTTAGTCATAAATTCACTTAAAATGCTAAAATAAATGTATTAGAAAATATTGATCCTAACCCCACTTACAGGCATTGAAATGTAGTAAAACAGGTTTATAGAAAAGCAAAAAAGGATTAAAAGTCAAGGGAAACTAATGTGCAAATATGGTAATTGTCATAACTCAACAAAGGATTCCATTTTGGAAGTGTATAATATAGTATGCATGGAAAAAATGTTGTACTTGCAGGTGCATGTACATAAGTAAGACCACTTGAAGGTTATGTGTGTTTGATAAACATGGCATATTCACATATTTCTAACACCTTAAGGAAACTTCTCACACAAACATGTCAAAGATCATTACATTAATATACTATCTGGTTAAAATCTTAATGTGGGGAACAATCCACAGCCCCAACTAACATCCCTGCCCAAGGAAGTATATTAATGAAAAAGGAAAATAATTTACATTCAAGTTTCTCATAATCTATCATCAACAAATGATCTTTCATGATATTTAACATCCATCTAATGGGCCTCCCATCTATATCAAGTGACAAGGGATAGAACAAGGAAGATGAAATTCATTTTGGATACAAGGGAAACAATTTTATGATAATCAAATATTTCTAATTGAAAAAAACCATTTGGTAACAAGATAGGCCTTAAGTCTTTAAACACTTCCATCTTATACATAGTTAGGTAATACACCCATTTACATAGAACAGGTTTTCTTCCTTTCAAAAAAGGTGCAGGATCCCAAGCATCATTTTCCATTAAGAAATGATATTCTTCATTTATTTTTTCATCCCAAGCTAGATGGATAATAGCTTCTACAAAAGTTGTTCGATTACAATTATCTAAAACTTGAGCCAAAAGAAAGGAGGCTCCCTAAAATTTTGAACTTGCACACCATGAAGTTAAAGGATCACTGACAAGATCACTAGTTGTTTCTCATATTTTATAAACCCATATAGGAATTTATGGTGTAAATGCACATTCATGTTTCTTCAATGGACCCAAAATGAGTAAGGTGAGCAAGTGGAGGTGTATTTCCATCCTCATTGTCATTATCTAAATAAGAAAGTTGAATAGGAGCACTAGAAGAAAAGTTTGGAATAAAACATTGTATAGATGTTGCATTCGGCTCACATGATGAGGGACATTGATTAAATTTATCATATCTCCTAATAAGAATGTTATTGGAATGAAGTTGAAAAAAATTATAACCTTTTACACATTTATAATATCTAACAAAAATGCAATCCTCACTCTTATGTTGTAATGTTTCCGTTTTCTCATAACGAACATGAGTGCATGTTTCACTACCAAACACATAAGGGTGGCTTACATATAGTTTAATTTTTACCCCATGTTTATTTTGGTACTATACCTTTTTAAGTCTTTGTGGGAATACAATTAACCATGTAATTTGAAAAATCAATGGCTTTCACCCAAAAATGTAGACTTAATACCATAGATTGGATCATACAATTTTCCAATTCATTAATTTGTGCTTCTTTCTCCTAATAACACCAATTTTTTATGGTGTGTTTGGAGCATTGTGTTGCACCTAAATGCCTTGTGTAGTGCAATATTTCATAAATTTATTGTTAAGATATTCATCTCCATTATATTTTCTTAACTTATGGAGTTAATGGCCATATTGTTTTTCTACAAGGACCTTGTAAGCCAAATACATGTCAAACAATCTAGTCTTAAGTTTTAAGAAATAAAACCAAGTGCATCTGAAGAAGTAATCAATGAAAAGAAGTATTTGAACCCATAGAAAGAAGTAGAAGGAAGTAGATTGCATAAAACATTATGAACAAGCTACAATGGGGTCAAGTCATGTTTGTCAAAACTTTTCTAATGATGTTTGGATAAGAACACAACTAGAACAAACACCATCTTTGCAAAAAATGAGAGGTGGGTTAGTCACAATATTTTGATTACATAGTTGTTTCAATGAGATATAATTTAGATGACCAAGCAAAATCATGTCAAATTTTGATTACGCCATCACTATGAGAAATAAAAATTGATGGAAAAGATGATGATCCAAAGTTGTTAAATCTATATAAACTGGAAATATCATCAACAATTTCATTGGCTAGGACATGCTTAGGATCTTTAAATCCTTTAATACGACTTGGTGTGGTGAAAATTATATTGTTTTAGCTTCAAATAAATGAGTGATTTGAGACACTAATATAAGGTTGTTGAAAACGTTCAGAACAATATTAAAATGACAATTATATATTTAAACTTTTATAGAGCCTATGACGCTCATAGATCCATCATTGCCAAAAAATATTTGTTTGGCATTACATTCATTTAGAGTAGAAAATATATCTTTATCTTTATCAATGTGATAAGATAATTTGTAATTAATAAGCCACTCATTAGAAGAAGAAAATGTTATTACAATGAAGTAAAAATTTGAAGCCAAAAGTACAAGTTCATGAGAAGAAGAAGAAGAATAAATATTGATGTTGTGATTCTTCATTTCTACTTCTAAAGCTTCCCATATTTTTGAATATTTAAACTCCAAATGATCATCTCATCCAAAAAAATTACAATGTCCTTTAGTATTCTTGATTTTAATTTAGTTCCTTTATCACCAACGAGAGTTGGTACTCATTGAGAGGGTTTGGGAGCATTACTATTCTCTCTTGTTGTGAGGATGTGACTTCTTCAAATTATTGCATTTATCCTTTTCTTTTTACACTAAGGCTTTGTTAAATGTACCTACAGTGTTGATCACTCTAATATGCAAGAAATTATCTTCCTATTCAATTAAAGAACGAAAAAAAGCTTCAAAAATGTTCATTTTGTAAATATCCTCTTGACTAATAAGACCTTCTTTAGTGTTGTGAAAAATAGATAGAAAAATATAATGGGTAGTGCCAAGCTTAATAAGAATATCATATATAAATTGATCATCAGTCTTGATTATTTTATATTATGCAAGTAAAAGGATATGTGTTTTGAACTTGGATAGAAATATTCAATGTAACAAAAATCATTAGGATTTAGGCAATCAATCGATTTTTGAATTGTTGGGTTTGAATTTCATTGTGTTTACCAAACAAAATTTCTAGCATTTTCCATTCTGCATCTAGGGAATCTATTCTTTGAAGATGAAATTGAATATCACTAGAGATAGAACTTATTATTAGTATATTGATTGCCATTTTTACTGTCCCATTTAGCTTTATTTAATGCATTATGAGGGGAAATTTCTATTCCCAAGGTGTCCCAATAAAGTCCCCTACTTCATAGTATATCCTACATATAATACTTCTGTGAGAAGTATTTTGAACTAGTAAAAAAAACATTACATGGACTAGTCTTATTATAGCATGTAATAAATATTACTATAAGAGCATAAACTCATTGTATAAAGAGAAAATTATCAAGAGAAAAGGTAGTTTAAATAAAAATGGCATTGAAAATGGATTTCAAATTTATGCCCTTTTCCCCAAGGGTGTAGACCAGTTGGCAATAGGTTTCATTGTTAAGGCACTCCTTGTGATGTTAGTGATTCAAATCCTTGGCTAGCCTTATGTGTCACATGATTAGTTGCATTGATATGCCTGGAGGTTATAGTGGTAGTGGTCGAAATCAACCCTGTGTCACACAAGTATGAGCCCACCTTAGTCACCAGTTTTACTAGTTCACCAAAAAAAAAAATCCATTTTGAAGAAACACACAAAAAATAACCAAGGTGCAACATGGCAATTTAAGGTTGATAAGTGGTGGGTTCAAATGAGGTTGTTGAGCGAGAAAAAATCTCTTCTATCTTTGACTCCCTTATAAATTCATTTTTACAAATAAGTTACTTTATAATGTAAGTGACCCACTTTTATAAAATAAGTGAGAATCACTTTTACAAAAAATAAACTTTTTAAATTAACTTGTATATAAAAAGCAACTAAAAAAAACATTAAAGCTATTTTATGAGTGATTCATGTTTTTAATTTAAGTGAAAATCACTTTGCAATAAAATTATCACTTAAAATTGCAGGAACATTTTCAAACAATAACTTAATGAAAAAACTCAATACCTTCAATTTATTAAAGTAATTTTTAACCAAACTAACTAATGAAAAATATAACAAATGTTAAAGGGGTTTTTTTTTGTTTTTTTGTTTTTTAACTATTTGTCTCAAACTACATGCTTACCCCCATAACCCTTATTTTAAAAGAGATCGACGAATTTACACACAAAAACGAGAAAATTACTATTTGTTTCAAATGGCATGCTTACCCCCAAGGCCCTTATTTTAAAAAACTTCAACACATTCACATGCAAATACAAGCAAAATTTTCCAAAGACTAGGTTTAAAAAAATGTATGATCGAGGTTAGCTCTCAATTATTCTACCTAGAAAATGTAATTTTTCCCTTTGTTTTTTTATTTTTCAGAATCATAGAAAGTGTAGGGAAAGGCCATATGTAGACATGAAAACACCTTATGCTCTAGTTTATATTTATTATTAATATTTCATAATGCACACAACATAAAGCATATGTAAATTGAAAGGAAAAATAAATAAATAAAATTCCAGGAAAAAAAAAAAACTTAACTAAGATATTAAAATGGAATCAAATAGATTATAAGAATCATAATGAAACTAGACATCACTAAATTTGATAAAAATGGTTGTATTTTGACAAATAGAAACATTTTTTAGTGAGAAAAAGGGTTTTTGACTAAAAATAATTCCTCAGACACGCGGGAGTAATTCTCTTGGCCCAAAAAATCTTAGAAATGGTATGATCCATCAGCCCTTTGATGCATGCAAGGATAGACGTTCAATATATTGATCAACAACAAGAACATATCTCCATAAGTGCTCAGATACCATGTTCAATAAAACACAATATATCTGCATAGGTTGAACATCTTCAAGCAACTACTCACACAAACTAATCAATGATAAGTACCCCACTTTATCTCTAGAAATGATGCCCTTTAGTATTATTTTACTGGATTTTGCCTTAACAGTGGATTGGTGCTCTTCAAATTTCTTCTGAGAGATATTTTATCTCTCCCTCTTGCAAATGGTTCCTCTATGGTTTTATGGCCACATTAATGTTCCAAGCTCAATGGCTAGTTTCCTTAATAAATTCATAATTTTATTTACTTGTGAAAAATATTGAAATCCATTTTACCTTTGGCATGAATCCCAAAAACTAAGGTGAAATCCAAAATCCAAAGATCCTAATGTTTACTCTAGCAATCCTTTGATTCAGTGTCCTAGAGACCCTGATATATTTGCAGTCCAAATTGACGAAAATCAATGATAAATGCTTTTACGTCTCCATCAACTAAAAAATTTAGGGAAAGTGACAGATTCAAAGATCTGTATGGTGTCATTGATCCATATACATTTTTACTCTAACATGAAATCTAGATATCCAGTGGTCTGAATATTGGTGCACTTCAGTGAGAACCATATACCTTCGAACCTTAATTTACTACTTTATCTAGATAACTCTTTGGGCTATAATAACTTTTGACTTAGATAACATTTTAGCACAAGTTCCAAAATTTGGCTTCTTTTTATAACTTGCCATGAGGCCCACACTAGATACTTGTAATCTAGATGATCAGTTATGATCCATAGTAATTAGATTGATCTGGATCTTCAATTTAACTTATAATGGGGTCCATCCCATATATCTTATATCCCATATATGAACTTCGATATGAAATCTAGGTGATTAGTTTGCAAGTCTGATACTTTCCCAACCAGATACCTCTTCACCTAATAGACATTCTAACATGAATTTGAACCTGCAACTCTGAGGTTTGGAACCAGTACTGGTTTACGCACAAAAATTTGATTCTTCCAAACCAAAACAAGAAAACGAAATCGTTTTCTACTTATTTAACACACAAACTCAAACACATCATAAAATATAAGAGTATGTGTGTGTGTGTACATGTGTGTCCAAATAGAAAGGAAATATTAAAATTTGAACATACTACACATAATCTTCCTCCTCTACACACTCTTGTATTCTCCAAAGCTCATAATCTCTCTACATACATACTCAACTCTCTTCCAACACATTTACATTGAAAAATATATTCCATGGCGCTCTTGTACCCAACTCAACAAATCCAATATGTTTTGTTGAATAATCTAACAAGTTCCTATTTTGGCTAAGTTTATCCCTTTACATAGCAACTAAATGACACTCATCTAACTTCCTAAAAACATAGATACCTTTCACACTTAAAACTAGGAAAATAATAAAAATTAAACAGAATTAAGAAAACCAAATTCCTTGGTAAATGATTTTTGACCTAAGAAGGTCAAAAATGATTTCAATTGTTAGATGCTCCTGCATCAGACTCCCGAAAAAGAAAATAATTGTTCATGAGGTCTTCAACATTCAGGCCATACTTGGAGATTTTTTTGTTGTCATCTAAGTAAAATATTTTGTTGGTTGGTTCTTCCATTTGACCAAATACTAAAAATATTCTTTACCTCTTTTTCTCTTGGCTACCTTTTGATCCATCACTACTTCAATCTCTTTCCAAACCACTTTTGGTAGTTGTTTCTTCCATCCACTAGTCTAAAATTCGTCGCTTATAGTTTCATATTCTATAACACTTTTTGTCTCTTAAAAGGGATACAAGTCTGCAAAATTTAAATTCGAGAAATCCCAATATCACTTTGGGGTTTAGTAACTCATAATCATTAGAAGAAAATTTTCTTAAGATATTACATGGACCAATTTTCTTAAGTTTTAATTTTTTGCATGTCCTTGTCGGAAACATTTTCTTTCAAAGATATGTCATCACTAAGTCATCAACTTCAAATTATAGTTGTCTTACATTCATATTTGCTTTCTATTTATACTTGTTGTTTACATCTTGCAATTGCTGCTTAACTCTTACCTACAATTATTTCATGCTTTCTACAAATCACCATCAACACTTATTAATTCCTATTTTCCCAAATTTATTAATACATAAATCCCTCTTGGATGCATTCCATATAATATATGAAATGGACTCATCCTTGTGTTCTATTGGGTGAACCATTATATGCAAACTCGTCTTGAGCAAGTACTTGATCTCACTACTTGTGATGCTCACTAACTAATGTTCTTATGCTATTTTTTACGCTCATGTTTAGCACCTTTTTTTCCCATCATTTTGTGGGTTGAATTGAAATTCAATTTAGTGCCTAGTTTCTTACACAGAGTTATCCAAAAATGGCCTACAAATCTTACATATTTATTTAAAAAATAATTCTAGGTAAACCATGCAACCTTACTTGAATCTCTATAAAGAATAATTTAACAATATTGGTTGCATCACTAATATTTGTACACGTTATGAAATGTGCCATCTTTGAAAATATGTCCACAACAATATAAATAGAATCATTACCACTTTCAGTTCAAGGCCATCCCAAAATAAAATGCGTGCTTATAGAGTACCATGGTTTGCTTGGAATGGGAAATGGATGATATAAACCTGTATTCTGACTCCTCCCTTTAGCATGTTGACCTACTTTGCACATTTCAAAAAATCGCTTCATATCAACTTGCATCCTTGGCCAAAAACAAAAAGAATTTAATAAAGAAAATGTTTTATCTTGTCCAAAATTAACTTTAAATTCATATAGAGTTAAATTAAGTATACTCAACACATCAACTACCTTGCTTGATGTACCACTTGTGTGCTTAATTACAAAAGTAAAATTTGAAGAAATTTTATCCACTTAGCATGTCTTTGGTACAATTTTCATTGGCTGTTGAGGAACTAGAAAGCATGATTGTCAATATACAAAACAAACTCCTTGTGCATGAGATACTGCCTCCATTTCCTTAAGGCTTGAACTATGGCATATAACTCTTTATCGTAAGAAAAATAATTTTGTTTTTATTCATTAATTTTTTCACTGAAATAGGAAATTGACCTTCCCTTTTGGCTTAATATATCTCCAATAACATCTCCACTTGCATATGTCTTAACATGAAAAAAAATTATTAAAATCTGTTAAAGATGCGATAAGTTGTTTTGTTATCTTTTTCTCCAACAATTTTAAATTTGTATATGTTGCTATTGTCCATTTAAAAGGTTGTTCCTTTATTTCATTATCTCTACAATAGTCGCATAATTGCTACTAAAGTTCCTAATAAATTTTCTATAAAAGCTTACTAAATTGTGAAAGCTTCTCACCTAAAAGATATTCTTTGGAACATGCTAGTTAATGATCAATTTAAACTTCGCCTGATCCATCTTCAAAACATCTTTAGAAATTACAAAACCAAATTATACCAATTCATTCTTCATAAAATTTCATTTCTTTAAATTAATCAATAATTTCTCTCATTGCCAGGTTTTAAGACTAACATGAATGTCTCAAATATTCCTTCGTTGTTTTATTGTATACCAAAATATCATCTAGATATACTATAACAAATTTGCTAGTAAATTCCTTCAAAACCTCATTTGTCAGCCTCATGAAAGTGCTAGGAGCATTAGTGATACCAACATGTATCACTTACCATTCATAGAATCCACGATTTGTTTTGAATGTTTTTTTCCATTCATATCCTTCTCTAATCCTAATTTGATCATATCCACTCTTCAAATCAATATTAGGAAAACACCTGGAATTACTCAAACAAATTATTAAATCATCAATGTATGTTAGTGGAAATATGTACTTTATTGTAATTTTATTAATGGCTATGGAATCCATACACATTTTCCATCCTCCATCCTTCTTTGGGATAAGTATTGTAGGAACAACACATGGGATCAAGCTCTCACTAATGAGGCCCTTATCCAATGATGCAGGAGCATCAAAGCTAAATTTTCATTATTCAATTATGTAATTAGGGGGGTGATTATATTTAATTTTTTTATTAATTAATTTGCTCATTTTTAATAAATTAGGAGAGAAATATAAATGTGAGGATTATTGTAAATATTCCTTAAATAATTAAGCATATGAGTGGAGTGGAATTAGGTAGATAATCTAGGGATTAGGAATTCCATAAACGGGACTTAGTTGAGTCCAAAAAAAGATAAATCTAAATTAGATTTTATGTTGAGTTTTGTGTGGAGGAAATTGTGGAATGGAATAAATTATATTTATGTATAAATAAGTAGCTTGTGAGGGTGAGAAAAGACAAGCGAGGAAGTGAGGAAGTGAGGAATAAAGAGAGTAAGAGAAATGGTTTGAAGGGCCGAGAGCCAAGAGGTCGCCCATTGTAATATTTGGCAAAAGAGTTTTTATGTTTTATATCAGTATTTTCTTTGTATGGCTCTTTTTCCTTCATATGTATTTTTGAGCTGAACATATTTGTGTTTTTAACGAAGAATTTTAATTTTGAAGGTAGCACATGAGTTTTATATGCTAGGATCTATTTAACCCAGTATCCTGGCATCATTTGGTATCAGAGCAAAGGAGATGAGTTGGAGGATGAGTCCATCCTACGTTTGATTGGAATATATTGTGGCGTGTTGAAGTCTGCAAATTTATATATAAATATTTCTGTTGTATATTTGGGTGTATGACTACAGGAATGTGAATACATTCGAAACAAGAACGCAGGCTTGTTTTGGGTGTGTAATCTTAAAATTGTGGAGGTTGCATGAGGGCCTAACGCATTTGGGCGAAGGCAAAATCGCAAGTGAAGGAGGCATAGACACCCCATAGGTGATCGTGAGATAGCCACATTGTTAACATTTGTAAATTGCATAAGAGTTCACGATATTGGTTGAACCCCTGCACGGCGTGTGTATCACGGTATTGTTTGAATCCCTGCACGACATTGTTTATCACAACATCGTTTGCAAGTTGTGTAGTGTCAAAGCCACGGGTATGAAATCATAAATTTGCACGCATATTGTGAAGGCAACATTACAGGTATGAAGCAGCATCCCTACGTAAGTTAAGTTATGTAATATGGCGTTAACATAATTTTGGTGTGGAGACACCATGAGTGATATCGCAGGTAATCCTAACATAATTTTGGTGCGGTGACATCACGGCATATGTGCCACAGGTGACATGCTAGGTAACTGTTAGCTCATGCGGTAGAGGGTGTAACATTCGGTAAACGGTGAAACGTTTCTCACATATGGGAGTCCGCGGCATTGGTCAATGTCTCAACGATTACATATAGCAGATGATTACATACCGCAGACCATACGACGGGTTTGAACCTTACGACTTGGCCGCAGTTGTTGGGGAGGCCAGTGGGGATTGTTATAAGCGGGCTTGTGGATTCCGTGGTAAGTGTTGACACCACGGTATTGAACCCATCTCAGCATTTACGTCACAGCTTTGAGGCATTCTCATTTTCAAGTCGTAAAATTCACAACACATTGTGTAATGGCAGCAGTGGATTGACATAAATCGTGGGTAAGGGTTTCCGTGTCACATTTGTTTGATAATAGCGTTGAACTATGGGTTCAATAATAAAGACTACGTTGAATTTATTTAATGGATTCCAAATGCATATTTCAATTATGTTATTATTATATATGATAATAATGGTCCTTTAAGGATCCATTGATTATTGGGGAAGTGAAATTTGCATAAAGCGGAAATATTCATCATCATTGTATTAAGTAAACCGAAAGTTGGAATTACATACTAAGTGATGATGATACATCAATTCAATCATGAAGAAGATTAAACCTAGGCCTCAATAGAATTGAATATTTTGTTATAACAAATTGTAAAGTGGAAATTGTGTTTTCTACATCATTTTTGAGAGCCAGTCGTATCAATGCACTCAAAAAGGCATGTGTGGGGGTTGTGAAAGAGGTGCGGCTCTAGCAGAATATTCAAGGTAGGGATCCAGTATTTCCGCGGTACAACCTTCTAGCATAAGAAAAGGTCACTAGGATTGATCGAGGTAAAGTTTTTTTTTGGAAAAAATTCATGTACGTTTTTTTTGGGAGAATGTAATCTTGAAAGGATATTCGGTTACATTAAGATTTCATGTTTTCAAAGCAAGAAATTGAAATTAAAGAGATTGATATGAGGGAACTTGGCTTAAACTAAGAGGGGAGATCGTGTGTACTTTGAAGGTTTCTAACATTATTTTCTGGGAAAAGATTTATGTTAGAAAATTGCTGGGAAGAAATTTATTTGCTAGGGAGAGATTGTTAGAGAATGGGCCTTGCACATTCAAAGTAAATCTATGGAGGCTTGAATGTATTCCTAAAAGAATACGTGAGAGAAGGGTCGGATCATTTCAACCACAAGAAGATTCAAGGTATGTGCTCATTGAATGAATCAATATTCATTGAGTAGAAGTATTTTAAAATCTGGATGATTAAATTTCCTTGCCATACTCAAGAAGATGATCTAATGTTATGAAAGAGTGGAAATTTTGCAAATGAAAAGGTATAAATGAATGGAAAATGAATGAAAATGCGCTATCCTGGGTGATATAAAAAGAAGTATGCATTTTTATGTGAGAGGGTTTATTATGCATAATGTGGATTCTTCACAGTTTTGGTTAAGTCATTTTGGACCAAAGCTTGTAGTTGGAAAAAGGAGAATTCTTTTGATTTGTGATTGAAAACATAATTTCTTGATGTTGAAAAATATTTTTTTTACCATCATGTGGCAGCAACTAAGGAAGATTTATTCAGGATGGACACAATGTACGATTTGTGCATTATTCATCAAAGAGGTTGAAAACTTGTTCTCTGTACACAGGTGAAGAGATGTGAATTGATGTACCATTTATAATGTGCAATTGTATGGTGCATAAAAGTACAGGGAAACTATTTGTGCTAAGAATATGAGTGATTTGAAGGAAGGGAATGCAAATATTCATAGTGACAAAGACGACACAGAAGAGTGGAATCCAGATAATTGAGATTGCGAAGAGAAGGTTTGTTAATAACGTTAACAGGAGCATAGGGTATGATACATCATTTCAGGAAGATATTTTTGAATGTTGGAAATTGAGTGGTTTATTTATTTTCACCATAAAATAAATCTTGGAAAACCTGAATTGCATTTCGATTAAAGACTTCAGCATCATGTAAAATGATAATGGGAAACTGATGATCTTTCATAAGAATGGAGTATGAAAGAGAGTGAAGATTTTACATCCTAAAATGTATTAGGGGTGTATGTTCATTGGAAGATTGTATAACTTGAATTAAGTCAAAATATCCACTATTAATTTATTGGGTCAAGCCTTGAAATCAAAATAGATGTTAGGGTTAAATGAAACTTTGGATAGTTTGAGTTAAGATTGAGTATTTTCATCCAAGATGAAGAATTGGTGTAAGTCTAAAGTCAAAGAGTCGTAAGCTAAGTAAAAGGTATGAATGTAATTGGGTGCATGATCGGCGGAGCCCGACACCCAAAGAATTTGGTCATTGTAACACATGAGTTACTAAAGTGTTTTTTGCAGCAAAGTGAAGCAAGAGGGTTGCCAGAGATTGATTCCAAGACAGAGAACCGAAAGAGGTCAAGCGCCGAAAGAAAGCTTTCATTGTTGAATGGAAAGTGGGAAGACTTGCTGAAAAGAGGATTGAATGAAATCCACATGTGAACAGATGAAGTTCACAAAGGGGAGAAGATGACTGTTGATAATCATTTCAGAAGATCTGATGAAGACCATAGCAGAAGGAAGAAGAACGAAAATTCCAAGGTAAGTGGCATATGTGAACAGTTGACGTATGAATATTGTGAGCGGGAAAAGGCTGAGATAACAGTTCACCTTGAAATGTTGATGGAGTTATTGTAGAAAAATATGAAAGACCAAACACATGGTTGGACCATGAGAAAGAAGGTAAAGTGGCAGAGGCTACACGTAAAGAGGGAAAAGCAGGTAAACATACAGTTGGCAGAAGAGCTGAGGAAGCTCGAGCAGATGATAACGTGTGAGGAACTCAGAGAGGCTGAGTTAAAAATGGATGTTTCCATTTGTGGCCCAGAACAAGGTGAAATTATGGGTGAAGAGATCAATGATGAAGATCTCATGAACTATTGGGATATTTCAGAAGAATCTGAAGATGTGTTGTTGAGAGAAGCAGATTAGGTTATGAAGCCTTGCAATTTTTCTCACAGTTTATGTATGTTTGCAAGATGTGTAAAAGATGGTGAACAGTCTGGTGAAACTGTCACAGAGAAGAATGAAACTCTTGAGATGAAGTCTGAGGAAGAATTCATTTCAGAGGAGGAAGGAACTGATTTGTTGTGGCAGGAAGAAATTATAAATGAATTCTTTTTTGGGGTAAGACAGCCAATTGAAGCTGTTATGGAGCAGAAGCATACTGGAAATGTCGAAGAGATATTTCAAGGAGGTAAAAAAATGTATTTGTTTAGTGAATTTTCTGACAAAATTCTACCATGTGATGATACAAGAAACACGAAAACTTAGGAAGATTTACAGAAGAAGAACGAAGATGGGAAGGAAAGTTGTGATGAAGTGCTGGAAATATTTCATATGGAAATCGAGTTCTTGGAATGATGGCTTAAAGAACCTGAGGGAGAAGTAAATATTGCAGAACCTGATCCAGAAGAAATTGCAGTTACTATGCATGATAGGGATGAAATGTTTTTAACATTTATGAAGTTGAATGAATGTTATAACTTTTCAAATAATGATGTAACTGTAGGTATAGAAAATGACATTAATGGATATGATGTCGAAATCAGAGAAATTGAGCAGAAATTATTTTGTGTTGAGATGGAAGATCATAAACAACAAGAAAGTTATGTCCGTAGAGACATAAAGGAGACAAAAATATTGATCCAACAGGATAAAGATGGAAGCAGCCAGGGATTCAAAACAGAATCTATTGAAGTCTAGAAATTCAATGATGGGAGATTGGTGCTTGAAGCATCTAAAGAGACCGGAAGGTCTTATCTTTTTAAAACTAACAGTTTGTTGGTGAATTCATGTACAACATTGGATGAGAAAGTTGTTTCTTTAAAATAAATCAAAGACTATAGTTGTAATCCAGAAGGAGTTCTTGATTATTCTTCATCACAGAAAATTAAGTGTTCAACTCAGTTGGAAATGAAAGAATTTGACAAAGAGGAATTACTTTGAGGAATTAGCAGAAGCAATTGTTAGAGAAGCTGATGGAATCCGATCGACAGAGTGAGTGATGAGTTACCACATCGAGTTGACACCTTGAAGGACCAGCGACAGAACAGAGTTTGGAATCCCGGAGGGAGCAAGTCATCAGGACTTGTGGTTGTCGCATTGTTATATAAAAGCGACAGACCTCATAGACAAGAGTCTATGGAAACTTCTCTACATGGGGAGTCTGCTGCAGGAGAATCAAAGCTAAATTTTCATTATTGAATTATGTAATTAGGGGGGTGATGATTTTTAATTATTTTATTAATTAATTTTCTCATTTTTAATAAATTAGGAGAGAAAGTATAAATGTGAGGATTATTGTAAATATTCCTTAAATAATTAAGGATATGAGTGGAGTGGAATTAGGTATATAATCTAGGGATTAGGAATTCCATAAATGGGACTTAGTTGAGTCCAAAAAAAGATAAATCTAAATTAGATTTTAAGTTGAGATTTGTGTGGAGGAAATTGTGGAATGGAATAAATTATATTTATGTATAAATATGTAGCTTGTGAGGGTGAGAAAAGACAAGCGAGGAAGTGAGGAAGTGAGGAATACAGAGAGTAAGAGAAACAGCTTGAAGGGCCAAGAGCCAAGAGGCCGCCCATTGTAATATTTGGCAAAAGAGTTTTTATGTTTTATATTAGTATTTTATTTGTATGGTTGTCTTTCCTTCATTTGTATTTTTGAGTTGAACATATTTGTGGTTTTAATGAATAATTTTAATTTTTAAGGTAGCACATGAGTTTTTATATGCTAGGATCTGTTTAACCCAGTATCCTGGCATCATCCAACAACGCTTTCACTTGTCCCTTCACTTATTCATTCTCTTGTGGATTCGTTATGTATTTCTATTTATTTGGAAGACTTTGTCTAGGAATTATTCTATATGATGACTAATACTTCTAATAAGAGGTAAATTACTTAGGAAATAAACAACAATGATAAAAAAAAATTCATCCAACATAACTTTCATTTCTTCAAGAAAATCATCTAAACTTGTAATAGTAATAATTACCTTAGGCTTTCCAACAAAATAAATGGCACTTCTTATTTCTTGACTTCTTGCAGTAGCTCCTTTCCTCTCATCAACCACACATTAGGACCAGCTTCTCCCTTCACTACTTCATCTTACATGTTGGTTATGTGTTATATTCTTTCCATGACTAGCCCCACGTGTTGTACGTTGCGTCGGACGCAACAGGGGGGTCACAAGGGGGGAGGTAGCCCCCACTGTTGGGGTTTGGGGCAGCGCCCCGGCGAATTATTTTTTGGTGTGCGGACCCACTCATAGGTGGACCCACCCATGTTTTGTGCATGATTTTTCACATGGTTTTGGGGTACGATGGTTTTCGGCCCCTGGTATTTTATAGATTCGGTCAAGGGAACTACGGTTATGTTCTCATCCAGGGTTAATGGATTGGGGTTTATGTATGCTTCAGCATGTATATATATGTGTTGTAACACTAAAAGAAATAATGAAAAATCAAGTTGGTCATCCTGATTTGGGATCTAGGGGAAAATCTCTGTGTTTATTTGTTTTATGTTTTATGCTCTCGCTATTGTTTATTTTCTGTTATAAGATTCGTGTGTAGATAATTTCTATTCAGGTTTAAAACCTACATTTGGTATCAGAGCTGTTTGGGCTTCAAGGGAACGCCTTTGCTGCTGAGGGTTTTTTGCTCGGGCTGTTGAAAATGCAGCAAGATGATGGAGCTTAGTGAAATGAAGTCACCTTCACTAAGTGGGCCCGCAGGCAAATTCTGGCGCAAAGTCTATTTTTAGACTATGTCTATTTTTTAGACATATGGAGCATGGTCTAGGGGTTGCATTATGTCATTCTTGGAGTATTGGTCATGTTGGTAAAAATATATGGACCTCTATTTTTGGACCTATAGGTCGATGTCTATTTTTAAACTGCCTATCCTAAAAATAGGGAAGTCAAATATTATTTACCCTTAATAATATTTGGACTATAAACTTCAGTTTACTCTCTTGGAGCACTTCAGTTCGAGCCTTGGAAGTGGCTCATGCATCTGACAGAGGAATTACGCTATTCATAAGGGTTTGGTGAGCTCATGCATGGCTGACTTCAGTTAGGACTTCAGTGGCAGAAGTTTGGTGGAGTTAATGAGACAGCTAGTGGAGTTGTGTTCGGTTTAACTTAGTTGAACTAGTTGAGATTAGTTTAACTAGCTAATCAACTAATAATGAGTGGAGTGAATTAAATATTATTTAATTCATTAATTAGTAACTCATTATTCAACTCAAGAACACATCAGTTCACTACAGTGCATGGACAGTTCAGTGGAGACCAGTGAAAGAGGTAGATGAAAGGGTGGAGTTAGCTATCGGTGGCGACATCAGTTGTGCATGAGATTTGCACCACACTTGGAGGAATTGCCCATGATGATTGCGTTGTCAAGCCAAGGAGATTCGAACCTTGGATCTCTATTTAGACAGGCCATGATTGCGCAATAGAGGCAAGGCAATTAGTGGTGAGTTTTGAACCAGTGACTTGTTCAAAACCAAGCTAGTTTGTGTGTAACTTCATGAGATAGTACTAAGTACTTGTGAGGAGTATTGTAATGATTTTTTACATGTTTTCTCCATTATAATATACACAATAGCTGCGGGGTTTTCAACTATAAGCTTTCCCCATACATACTGTGTTAATGTGTATGATGAATTGATGTGCTATCGCTTGTTTTATTTCCGCATGTGTGATGATCTGAGTGGAAGAGATTATGTGTTTCATATGAATTCGAATTGATATGTGATCAGGATAGTCTCGGTGGATAATTAATCATTATTCAGAAAATTTCTACATGGTATCAGAGCTATTGAAGCAGAGATTGATCATCACAGTGATTACAAACTTATTTCGGTAGACAGAGTCTGCATGCGGGCCAGGTAGCCTCTGGATCCATCCTTTATTTGAAAGGTGATATATCCAGTAAACGCCCCTTGCAGTCAATCTCTGTGCTAGAAATAATTTGTTCTCACAGATCTAGAGCGGTTGAGCTTTGAGGTGGAATTCGAATTTTGCAGCAGTTTTGTTTTCTTGGTGCCGATGTTGAAAATGTCTTTCAACGGTTTGCGACTCGAATATGCTCTTGAAGGCAGTTCGAATTATGTTGCATGGAAGGATCGCATGGAGGCAGTATTAGAAGATAATGGTCTGAAGGAGTTCGTAGATATGGATGTCCAAAAGCCCACTGATCCTGTTGAAGTCGATGCATGGCAAAAGAAGATGGCGAAATGTCGAAGGATCCTGTTGGAGGGCGTCAAGGATCATATTGTATCCAGCCTGCATGGAAAGGCTTCTCCATATCTAATGTGGAAAGCTTTGACGGATCTATTCCAGAGTAAGAGCGACCAAAGGAAGCTGGCGCTCAAAGATAAGCTCAGAAACATCAAGATGGAGAAAGGCGACAATATCGCCAAATACCTCACGAAGTTCACTCAATGCAGAGATGAGATGGGAAGTGTGGGGGTGACTGTCGAAGACGAGGACATGGTCGACCTGGCTCTCCTTGGTCTTCCGAAGGCTTGGCACTCATATCAAGATAGTTTCAATGGTCGGGAGAAGCTGCCGGGATGGGAGAGCCTTTGGGCGGATCTCATGCAGGAGGAGATAAGGAGGACTACTCGAGATGGATCTTCATCAAAGGGAGCTGATGAAGAAAAATGCGCTTTGGTGGCCAAAGCAAAGAAGGGGAAGGGTAAGAAAACCTCTCATTCTGGTGCAAAGGGCAAGAAGCAGGATATGGCGAAAGTGAAGTGTTTTCACTGCCATGATCACGGACATTATGCTACCAATTGTCCAAAGAAGAAGAACAAGCAAGCGGGAATATCTGCATATGGAGAAGCTTTGGCTTCACAATTCGAGCTTGAATTTTCATTGATCGCATGCTTGGTTTAAAGTGTGATGGGATCGATATGGTTCTTGGACAGCGGTGCGTCATTTCATATGATGGGAGATCGGGATTTGTTCTCAGATCTGGAGGACAAAGATTTGGGTGTGCACATCGAGATGGGCGATGATGGTAGATACAGTGTGACTGGTATCGGTACCATATCCTTTCAGAGGGAGTCTGGTAAACCCTTTGTATTGAGGGATTTCATGCATGTACCTGGATTGAAGAAGAACTTGATCTCTGTGGCGATGTTGGAGGATAAGGGGTATGATGTGGTCTTCAGCGAAGGAAAAGCCTTCCTGCGCAGTAAGACTACTGGAGAGACCCGGAAGATAGGGGTTCGAACCAAGAAACTTTATCAATTGCAAGTAGATGGCTGCGCAGCAATGGCATGCAAGGCGGGAGAAGTGGTGAGACGGGATGATGAGGGCGAACTGTGGCACAGGAGATTGGGCCACCTTCACCATGGAGCTTTGAAGATCCTGCAGCAGATTTCTACTAGGCTTCCTAAGGGCACTCTTGCGCAGTCAGATCAGTGCAAGGGGTGTACTTTAGGGAAGTATGTGAAAGCCACCTTTCACGAGAAGGATATTCATGCCACGAAGATCCTTGAGAGAGTTCACACAGACGTGTGTGGTCCTTTCTCAGTTGCTTCGACAGCAAAGCACAAGTATTATGTGATCTTTGTTGATGATTTCTCTCGAAAGTGCTGGATCTTCTTCATGCAGAAGAAGAGCGATACATTCGCGAAGTGCTGTGAGTTTAAAGCACTGGTCGAGAAGGAGTCGGGGAAGAAGGTGATTGCTCTAAGGAGTGATAACGGTGGTGAATTCATCTCGGTTGAATTCAAGGAGTTCTGCAGCGCAGAAGGGATTCGGAGAGAGCTCATCGCACCCCATAACCCACAGCAGAACGGGGTGGCTGAGCGGAAGAACAGAACGATCGTGGGTGCCGCACGGGCGATGTTGCATGATCAGGGCCTACCCCTTCACTTGTGGGCTGAGGCATGCAATACAGCAGTGTATGTGCAGAACCGTTGTCCTCACAAGGTTCTTGGCATGAGTACACGAGAGGAGGCTTATTCTGGCAAGAGGCCTGATATTTCCCATTTGCGGATTTTTGGTTCTCCTGTCTACATGCATGTGACGAAGGATGCGAGAAGGAAGCTGGATCCAACTGCCGAGGTTGGAATATTTGTGGGGTACACTGATACACCTCACAACTATCGGGTGTATGTGCCAGACAGTCGCAAGACTGTTGTGCGACGGGATATAAAATTTCGGGAGGAGAAAGCCATGCAGTGTTCGCTTGAGAGGGAGCTACACTTGCATGCAGATGAGGAGCTGTTAGTTCCTAAGGAGGAGCTTCCGGATGTGGATCAACCACAAGAGGAAGTTCAGGAGGTGGAAGAAACCACCCATGCAGCGCCAACCATCAGAGGGCGCATGCGCACTACAGAAGCTGAGCGACTGGCTCGAGATGCAGAGAAGGTTGTAGGACCACCTACAGCACAGCGCAGACAGAGGCAGTCACCGGATCGGTACACTGGATACATGGATCTTGTGAGTCAATGTGTTGTGACGGAGCCATCCTCTTTTGAAGAAGCTGTGGAGGAACCCGCATGGGTTGATGCCATGATCGAAGAATATGATTCGATCATCAGGAACAGTGCATGGGAGATTGTCCCAAGACCGGTTGGGAAATCAGGTGTAGGTTCGCGATGGATCTACAAGGTGAAGCAGGCGGCTGACGGGAGTGTGGAGAAGTACAAGGCGAGATTTGTCGCCCGTGGCTTCTCACAGATCGAGGGGATTGACTATGAGGAGACCTTTGCACCTGTCGCAAGGTACTCTTCCATACGGACGATCCTTTCTCTCTCAGCGCAGATGGGGTGGCACATTCATCAGATGGATGTGAAGACTGCATTCCTCAACGGAGTCATTGAGGAGGAGGTGTACATAGAGCAGCCTGAAGGTTTCGAGATCTTCAGCAGTGAGTCGCATGTGTGCTGACTCAAGAGAGAATTGTACGGGCTGAATCAAGCACCTCGTGCTTGGTACACTCGGATAGACAGCTACTTCACCACGCTTGGATTCTCCAAGAGTGAGGCGGATCCTAACCTGTACCAGATTGTGGTGGAGGGGAAGCTGTTGATCATCGTATTGTATGTAGATGATCTGATTTTGACTGGCGATGAGCCGTTGATACTTTCATGCAAGGAGGATCTTGCACGAGAGTTTGAGATGAAGGACTTGGGCATCCTTCATTATTTCCTGGGATTGGAGATTTGGCAGCGCAGCGGAGGACTGTTTGTTTCTCAGGGCAAGTATGCCCGGGAGATTATGGAGAGGTTCAACATGCAAGGCTGCAAGCCTGTTGACACTCCTCTTCCTGGTGGTTGGAGGAAGGAGGATGCTACTTCAGCGGAGGTAGTGGATGCCACTTTCTATCGACAGTTGGTGGGGTCGCTTATGTATCTGGTCAATACACGACCCGATATATGCTATGCAGTTAACCAGCTTTCGCAAGCTATGGTTAAGCCTACCAAGCTCTTTTGGAAGGCAGGCAAGCATGTATTGTGTTATATTAGAGGCACATCGGGATATGGTCTATGGTACAGACAGGAGGATGGAGCGAAGCTTTCTGGCTTCACTGATGCAGATTGGGCAGGGAGCCCAACGAACCGGAAGAGCACTTCTGGAGGAGTTTTCAGCATTGGGTCGATAGCAGTTTCCTGGTACAGCAGGAAGCAGAGATCCGTGGCACTCAGTTCAGCAGAGGCCGAGTACATGGCAGCAAGCTTGGCTGCATGCGAGGCTATTTGGATGAGGAAGATCCTCGTTGGATTGTTCGGGTTGCATTGGAGCCTACAGTGATTTATTGTGATAACCAGAGTTGCATTAAACTCTCGGCTAATCCAGTATTTCATGATAGATCCAAACACATCGACATCAGGTACCATCATATCAGAGATTGTGTTCAACGGAGAATCATGATGCTTTCATATGTTCCCACGGAGGATCAGGATGCTGACATCTTGACGAAGGCGCTCACCAGGAGCAAGTTCGAATTCCACAGAGGTAGGATAGGGGTTGCATATAATCCATATCTTGCTGAGAGGGAGTGTTGAAAATGCAGCAAGATGATGGAGCTTAGTGAAATGAAGTCGCCTTCACTAAGTGGGCCCGTAGGCAAATTCTAGCGCAAAGTCTATTTTTAGACTATGTCTATTTTTAGACATATGGAGCATGGTCCAGGGGTTGCAGTATGTTATTCTTGGAGTATTGGTCATGTTGGTAAAAATAGATGGACCTCTATTTTTGGACCTATAGGTCGATGTCTATTTTTAGACTGCCTATCCTAAAAATAGGGAAGTCAAATATTATTTACCCTTAATAATATTTGGACTCTAAACTTCAGTTTACTCTCTTGGAGCACTTCAGTTCGAGCTACAGAAGTGGCTCATGCATCTGACAGAGGAATTACGCTATTCCTAAGGGTTTAGTGAGCTCATGCATGGTTGACTTCAGTTAGGACTTCAGTGGCAGAAGTTTGGTGGAGTTGATGAGACAGTTGGTGGAGTTGTGTTCGGTTTAACTTAGTTGAACTAGTTGAAATTAGTTTAACTAGCTAATCAACTAGTAATGAGTGGAGTGAATTAAATATTATTTAATTCACTAATTATTAACTCATTATTCAACTCAAGAACACATCAATTCACTACAGTGCATGGACAGTTCAGTGGAGACCAGTGAAAGAGGTAGATGAAAGGGTTGATATAGCTATCAGTTGTGACATCAGTTGTGCATGAGATTTGCACCACACTTGGAGGAATTTCCCATGATGATTGCACTGTCAAGCCAAGGAGATTCGAACCTTGGATCTCTATTTAGAAAGGCCATGATTGCGCAATAGAGGCAAGGAAATTGGTGGTGAGTTTTGAACCAGTAACCTGTTCAAAACCAAGCTAGTTTGTGTGTAACTTCATGAGATAGTACTAAGTACTTGTGAGGAGTATTGTACTAATTTTGTTACATGATTTCTCCATTATAATCTACACAATAGCTACGGGGTTTTCAGCTATAAGCTTTCCCCATACATACTGTGTTAATGTGTATGATGAATTGATGTGCTATCGCTTGTTTTATTTCCGCATGTGTGATGATCTGAGTGGAAGAGATTATGTGTTGCATATGAATTTGAATTGATATGTGATCAGGATAGTCTCGGTGGATAATTAATCATTATTTAGCAAATTTCTACACGGGCCTAAGGTAGACCCTGCTCAGTGGGAGATCTGCGGGATCAATTCTTGCGATGAAAGAAGATGGCGAGCGACGGAAAGATAGAGATCGAGAAATTTAATGGTCAAAGTTTTGAGTTGTGGAAGCTCAATATGGAGGATCTGCTGGTGGATAAAGATCAGTGGATCGTGGTAGATCCAGGTACTAAACCAACGGCAATGTCAGATGAAGAATGGAAGAAACTGGATCAGAAGGCTAAGAGCACAATACGATTGTGTGTCTCAAATTCAGTATTGCTGAATGTATCTAGGGAAGCTACGGCGAAGAATTTGTGGGAAAAACTTGGGACTTTGTACCAATCTAAGTCTCTGGTGAATAAGTTGTTCCTGTAGAAAAAGCTGTATAACCTAAGGATGAAGGATTGAGACTCGGTGACAAAGCATCTGAACGCCTTCAATACTGTGGTAAGTCAGCTGTCATCTGTTGATATTAAAATCTCAGATGAAGATAAGTGCATCAGTTTGTTGTGTTCTCTACCAAAATCATGGGATAGTCTAGTTATTGCAATAGGTAGAAATACAACTACCTTGAATTTTGATGACATTGTCTCAGCCTGGCTGTCGAAGGAAATGAGACGGAGAAATATGGAGGGCCAGAGTGGAGATGCCTTATCTGTACGAGGAAGGCCCCAAAACAGAAACAAGAATAAGGTTTCGAGTGGGAGATCCAAATCTAGAGGGAGATCTAAATCTCTTGGAAAGTTTGTAAAGGTATGCTGGAAATGCAAAAAGGAAGGGCACTACAAAAAGGAGTGCAGATCTAAAGCTCCTGAGAAAGGAAAGGGATCTGATGATGCTCCTTCTGCAGAGGAAAAAACCACCTCGGATGAAGGTGGGGATGTGTATTTGGCTTCTTCTTCAAGTACACATGTAGATCATGAGTCATGGTTGATTGACTTAGGTGCATCCTTTCACTTCACTCCCCATAGGGAGTGGTTCTGCGAGTATGAGAAATATGATGGTGATGTCTTCCTAGGGGATGATAGGAAGGCCAAAATCATCGGACGTGGAAAGTTCAAGCTAAAGCTGCAAGGTGGAAGGATTAGAACACTTCCTGGTGTTCTGCATATTCCTGCATTGGCCAGAAATCTGATTTATGTAAGCAAGATGGATGATGCAGGTGTAAAAACAGTGTTCGAGAAAGATGCCTGCAAGATGGTTCGGGGAGCACTGGTATTAATGCGGGGAGTTCGGACTGGAAATCTGTACAAGCTACAAGGTAGCACTATTATTGATGGGTGTAATAGTTATGTGGTTCCTGAAAGTGGAGCGAAAAGCCTAGCTGTCTCTGGAGAAAAGACCATGCTATGGCATCAAAGGCTTGGACATATTGGAGAGAAGGGCCTTCGGATACTACATAGAAATGGTATGGTAGAAGGTATGTCTAATTGCTCTCTGGATTTCGATTTCTGTGAACATTGTGTATATGGAAAGCAGAATCGGGTGAGTTTTCCATCTGGTGCTAAGAGGGCGAACAAGATATTAGAACTTGTGCACAGTGATGTGTTTGGACCTGTGTCAGTTCCATCACTAGGAAATTCTGTGTACTATGTTTCATTCATAGATGACTTCTCAACGAATACATGAATATATTTCTTAAGGAAGAAATCTGAATTCTTTGACAGATTTAAAGAATTTAAGGCTCTGGTGGAAAACCAGACAGAGAAGAAGATAAAGGCGCTAAGGACAGATAATGGTGGGGAGTTCTGCAAGAAGGAATTTGAAGATTTCTGTAAGAAGTGTGGTATAACACAACAGAAGACTACTCCATACACACCTCAGCAAAACGGAGTTGCCGAAAGAATGAAAAGAACACTGATGGAAAAGGCAAGAAGCATGCTCAGTGGTATCGGGTTAGGACAAGAATTCTGGGCAGAGGAAGTGGAGACTACATGTTACTTAGTTAATAGATCACCTTCATCAGCGTTGGAGGATAAGACTCCACATGAGGTATGGACTGGTAAGAAACCATCTCTTTCACATCTAAGGGTATTTGGATGTGATGCATATGTACATGTTCCAAAGCAGAAAAGGACCAAGTTGGATAATAAATCTGAAAGGTGCATCTTTATTGGGTATAAGGATGGTTTAAAAGGTTACAAGCTTTGGAACCCGAAAACAAGGAAGGTTGTGTAAAGCCGAGATGTGGTGTTTATAGAGGTTAAATATGTTGTTAAACATGAAATCAAACCAAAGGAACCTGAGAAGATAGAGTTTGAGCTAAAGGAGGATGAATCAGATTCTACAGCAAAAGAAGATTTAGAAGAGGAAGAGCCACAAACTCCAGCTTTGAGAAGATCAGTTCAGGTAAGAAGGCAACCAGAAAGGTATAGTCCATCTACTTTCTGTTCAGGTTTTGCCTTAACTATAACTAATGATGATCCCAGAACTGTCAGGGAGGCAGTAGATTCCGAGGATGGAAAACTCTGGAAGGAGGCCATGGTTGATGAAATGGAATCCTTGCACAAAAATGAGGCATGGGATTGGTGGAATTGGCGGCTGGAAGGAAGCCCATTGGGAGCAAATGGGTGTTTAAGAAGAAGATGAATGTAGAAGGCAAGGTGGAAAAATACAAAGCTCGGTTGGTAGCAAGAGTTATTCATCTTCGGGAATTGATTTTTTTGGTGACATTTTTCTCATTTTGTTGCCCAAAGTTACTTCTATTAGATTACTTTTTTTTATCTGTTCTTTGTTGCATTTGATTTTGAGATAGAGCAGGATGGATGTGAAGACAACATTTCTTCACGGGGATCTAGAAGAGGAGATCTACATGAAACAACCTGAAGGCTTTAGGGTGAGGGGGTAGAAAGAACTGGTATGCAGGTTGAAGAAGTCTCTGTATGGGTTAAAATAGTCACCAAGGATGTGGTATCATAAATTTGATACCTATATACGGGGACTTGGCTTCACCAGAAGCAAGGAAGATCACTATGTTTATTTTAAATTAATTGGTGACCATGTTATTTATTTGGTCTTGTATGTGGATGATATGTTGTTGATTAGAAATGACAAAGAAATTATCCAAGATTTGAAGACCCAACTGTTCTCCAAATTCGACATGAAGGATCTTGGTGCTATAAACTATATTTTGGGCATGAAAATTAAGAGAGATCGGGCAAAGAGGAAGCTCTGGTTAAACCAGAGGAAGTATGTCGAGACTATATTGCAGAGGTTCAATATGCAGGATAGTAAACCGGTGAATGTTCCTATTCCTATAGGTGTAAAGTTGTCTGCTGAACAGTGTCCCAAGACACAAGAAGAAGAGGAGTATATGTCCCGTGTTCCATATGCAAGTGCAGTGGGTAGCCTGATGTATGCAATGGTCTGTACTAGACCAGACATTGCACATGCAGTGGGAGTATTGAGCAGGTTTATGTCAAACCCGGGGAAGGAGCATTGGACAGTAGTGAAGCGAGTTTTCAGATATTTACGTGGCACTAGTGATTATGGCTTGTGCTACCAGGGAAGACCAGGATTGGAAAGAATGTTGGACATTCGTGGTTTTGTTGATGCAGACTGGGCTGGAGATCTGGACCAAAGAAGATCTACGAGTGGGTATGTGTTTAGCCTATTTGGAGGCGCAGTCAGTTGGATGAGTAAAAGACAGTCTGTAGTGGCTCTTTCAACTACAGAGGCAGAATACATAGCAGCCACTCATGCAAGCAAGGAAGCAGTTTGGTTGCAGAGATTGTGTTCGAGTATGGGGTTGGTACAACAAGCTATAAGGATAGACTGTGATAGCCAAAGTGCAATTTTCTTGGCTAAGAACCCTGCTTACCATTCAAAGACAAAACACATTGATGTTCAATATCAGTTTGTTAGAGATATGGTTGAGGCTAAAAGGGTGTTGCTGGTAAAGGTGGACACTTTGAAGAATGTTGCAGATGCATTGAAGAAGTCTGTGAGCACTTAGAAGTTCTCTTGGTGTAGAGAAACAATGGGTCTTGAAGAATTGGCCTAATGACTAAGCTCTCCTGTGGCCCCCTGTGGAAAGAAAACAACAAGTGGGAGAATGTTGGGTATGTGTTATATTCTTTCCACGACTAGCCCCATGCGCTGTACGTTGCGCCGGACGCAGCAGGGGGGTCACAAGGGGGGAGACAGCCCCCACTGTTGGGGTCCGGGGCAGCGCCCTGACGAAAATTTGTTTGGTGTGCGGACCCACTCATAGGCGGACCCACCCATGTTTTGTGCATGATTTTGCACATGGTTTTGGGGTATGATGGTTTTCAGCCCCTGGTATTTTGTAGATCCGGTCAAGGGAACTATGGTTATGTTCTAATCCAGGGTTAATGGATTGGGGTTTATGTATGCTTCGGCATGTATATATATGTGTTGTAACACTAAAAGAAATAATGAAAAATCAAGTTGGTCATCCCGATTTGGGATCCAGGGGAAAATCTCTGTGTTTATCTGTTTTATGTTTTATGCTCTCGCTATTGTTTATTTTCTGTTATAAGATTCGTGTGTAGATAATTTCTGTTCAGGTTTAAAACCTACATTACAAAGGTAATAATGTGTGCTTTTGACCATTCTTTTGAAGTGTACAGGGGTTCCTTCTACCATCGTGAATATCCTTTTTTATCATTATCTTCATGGTCATGCTAATAACATATGAAACATATCCATGTGAATTATGTCACATAACACCTCATCCTTGTATCTTCCAATCTGAAATTCCATTGTGCACTATTCATTCACTAAAGTTTAATGTCCTTTTTTCAAACCATGATAATTTATACAGAGTAGGGTGATTTATTCTCTTCAAATTTTTCTTTTTTACCATCTAGTAGAAGCTAAATTATCTATGCTACCATTATCAATGACATCTTTTCAACACTTGCCCTTTTATTTGCATACGATTTTGAACACTCTTTTCCTGTGGACTAGCTCCTTAGCTTCCTTCTCTGATTTGGTTAAAAATATCTTCATCAATAATGACTCTTCTACTTCACAAGTTTCTTCATTTTCCATTGAATTCAAAATTTCTTATCTTTATTTTTTCACATGTGCACTTCTTCGATTTGTTGTATTGTTTTTTGCACATTCCCACAACATATGTACCTATTTTCTAGATTTGTAACATATAGGTTAATAGTCTCAATCTCTACCTCTACCTCTACCTCTTGAGAAATTTATTCTTCCTCTAGCTTCACCTCCTTTTGGTGACTGGCTACTTCAAATTCCACTTTCTTCTCTTGAAGGCTGAAATCTTCATGTGTCACTTTGTTGTCCTTTTCCTCTTGCAAGACTCCATCGTCTACTCTTCTAACTCTATTTTTTGGTGATCTTATCTTATTTTTTCAAATCTACGTGATATGCATCTTAAATTTTCCTTAGGGATAAGATACTAATCTCATCCTCAATTTCACACCGTTGACCATTAATGTACCTAGAAACCTTTTCAACATCTTTTTCAATATGACCATCTATAATGTTTTATTTATAAAATTCCTCAATGTATTCCCTTACTAACATAGATTTTTGTCTTATATTTTGAAATTTCTCGAAAATATCTAGTTGGTAATCTTATGGCATGAACTTACCTTTAAATATAGCCACCACTATGTCCCAACTCTTGATCTTTGGCTTTCCTTTCCTCTTTCTATCTGCCTGCACTGCATCCCACCATAGGGTTGCATGACCTTTCAATCATGCCAGTGCATAATTCACTCTTTTCTATTCATCAACATCTTCATAATAAAAATATTTATCCACGGTGTTGATCATATCCATAAATTCATCATAATCTAAATTAAATTCATATATTTACACTTCAATCTTTTGTCTCACACTCACCTTAACTATAATCTTCAACATTTTCTCCTTATTCAGCTTCTTCTTCACTATCCCATGTTATCTCATCATTTCTAATTAGTCTCCATCACCTCTAACCTTGTCATAATGTGCCTCATCTCTTCTAGCAGGGTTACATTCGTTGTAGGCCCTCCTTGACCTGCTCCTCAAACTTCTCCTCAATGTCTTTCTGCCATATCTTAGCACTCCTATGCTCTGATACCAAATTGTTACCCTCCAGTCTCTTTTTATTGGATTTTTCATTAATAGTAGATCGGTACTCTTAAAATTTATTCTGAGAGATTTTCCATCTCTCCCTCTTGCATATGGTTCCTCTATATTTTTATTCCCACTACAATGTTCCAAGCACAATAGCCAATTTCCTTCTTAAATTCCCAATTTTCTTAACTGGCGGAAAGTACCGAAATCCCTTTTCATTTGGTGTAAATACCAAAACCTAAAGTAAGATAAAAATTCAAAGATCCAAATGTTTACTTTGTGAGTCCTTCGATCCAATGTCCTAATGAACCAAACATCTTTATGGTTCGAATTGACAAAAATCTATGACAAACGCTTTTTTGCCTCTATCAACTAACAACTTTTGGGAAAGTGACAGATCTAGATATTGGGATGGTCTCATTTATCTAGATATATTTTCACTCTAACGTGAAATATAGATATCTAGTGGTCTAGATATTAGTGTACTTTAGTGGGGACTAGATACCTTTGAAGATGTATATACTCCTTTATCAGTATAACTCTTCGGGCCTCGATAATTTTTGACTTCAATAACATTCTTGAATGAGTTCCAACACCTAGGTCCTTGTTATAACTTGTCATAGGGCCCACACCAAATAATTTTAATTTGGATGATCAACTATGATCCTAAATTCAATTGACCCAACTCTACAATTTAACTTGCAATGGGGTCCACCCTGAATATATTATAGCCCAGATATGAATTTTGACCTTGAATCTGGTTGATTACTTAGTCACTCAAATTTTTGTAAACTAAATACTTTTCCAACTAAATACCTCTTCACTTGATACACGTAGTAGTGAAAATTTGGACCTTCAACCTCTAATATTTAGAATCAAGATTACTTTTCCTATGAAAAAACAATTCTTCCAAACCATAACAAGAAATTGATCTCACATGTTCCCACTTTAACACGACCTCAAATACAACATAAAAATACACAAATATATATATATATCCAAACTAATAGGGAAGATTACAATTTGAACAGATTGCACATAATATTTCTTCTCTACACACTCTCACACTCTCACATTCTCCAAAGATCAAAATCTCTCTAAATACATACTCAACTCTCTTCCAACTAAATTATATTGAAAAATCTATTACATAGAGCTCTCTTACCCAACTCAACAAAATAAACAAATCCAATATACTTTATTGAATCATATAACAAATTCCTAATTTGGCTAAGTCTATCCCTTTACATAACAACTAAATGACTCCCATCAAACTTCCTAGCAACATAGATATCTTCTAGATTTACAACTAGGAAAATATTACAAATTAAATAAAATTAATCAAATCAACTTCCTTTGGTAAATCGGTTTTGACCTAAGAAGGTCAAAAATGTTTTTGAATGTTAGATGCCCCTACATTAAGAACACAATTCGATTAGATAATTTCAATAAACACTAAAGAAACACACTTACCTAAAGATATATTAGAATAAATTAATATTAACTAACTCTTAAGTGTGTAAATCTCCTATCAATATTAGGTATGTGCATTTTATGCATTTTGTATTCTCCTTCTATGGGGCTTTCTCTAAGTTCATGTTGGACTAGTATATGGAATAGGGGATGGGAATATCCCAACACAAAAAGGTTGTCTTGATTATTTCCCATATCTTGAATTATAAGGTGGTTGCTTGTTCCTTTCTTGAAGAACTCCCTAGCAATATGAAAGTGCATATGGATTTATTTATAGAGGGTGGATTATGGAAGGATTTAGCTAATATTTTTTCATCTATTTTCACTTTATCTCTCTCTAAGCCTATTAAATGTATGCAGAGTGGGTACTCGTTAGATGCAAAATTTAATTTTGAATCCAACAAGTACCTACACTTGGTTTGCTAATATTTTAGAAAACCTATAGGAAGGTATGTCAAAAATACTATTAAAAAGGTATCTTTACCTTTCCCTCCAAAACTATTTACCCTTATGGTTGACATCATAATCTTGAATACTATTGGTTCTTTTAAATTTTATTTTTATGGCACATTTTTGTTTTGAAGCCCATTTTTTACCTCAAAAAATTCTCTAGTGACTTAATAAAATCATCACCAACTAAGCATGCATATAAATACTAAGATGTTAACTACGGATGGACCAATACTTGGGATTATTTTACTAAGTTTAAGGATGCAAAAACTAGAGAAGATCATAATTTCAAATTTATTTTTTGAGGAATGAGGTAAAGAACCCAACTAAAGGATGAGGTGGAAGATGTGGTAAAGAAGTTGCCTAAATTTTGGTGTAGAACAGATTTGAACAACTGATGAATCCACATATGTCTAGAGGTCGTAGAAGCTTGAGAATGCATTTTTTATAGAAGCTTGATTACACAATTTCAAATAAGATTGAGTAAATGATTCCACAAGACCTTAAGTATGGAAAATGTAGGTTTTAACCCTATAAATAAATTATCTACAAATGAATTATTAATGACAGAAAATAAACAATGGCGAGAGCATAAAACATAAAACAGATACACAGAGATTTTTTCCCCTGGATCCCAAAACCGGGACTACCAGCTTGATTTTAATTATATTCCTTTTAGTGTTACAATACATATATATACATGTCGAAGCATTCATAAACCCCAATCCATTAACCCTGGATTAGAACATAATCATAGTTCCCTTGACTGGATCTACAAAATATCAGGGGCCGAAAACCATCATGCCCCAAAACCATGTGTAAACCCATGCACAAAATCATAGGCAGGTTCGCCCACCATTGTGGAAAGAATATAACACATACCCAAAATTATCCCACTTGTTGTTTTCTTTCCATAGGGGGGCCATAGGAGATCTTATTCATTATTCTAGTCTTGTAACATCTATTGTTTATCTACACTAAGAGAACTTATGAGTGCTCACAAACTTCGTAAATGCATTTGCAACATTCTTCAAATTGTTCACCTTTACCAGCAACACCTTTTTATCCTCAACCATATCTGTCACAAAATGATATTGAACGTCAATGTGCTTTGTCTTTGAATGATAAGTAGGGTTCTTAGCCAAGAAAATTGCACTTTGGCTATCACAATCTATCCTTATAGCTTGTTGCACCAACCCCATACTTGAACACAATCTCTGCAACCAAAATTCCTTGCTTTCATTAGTGGTTTCCATGTATTTTTCCTCTGTAGTTGAAATATCCACTACAGACTGTCTTTTACTCATCCAATTGACTGCACCTCCAAATAGGCTAAACACATACCCACTTGTAGATATTCTTTGGTCCATATCTCCAGCCCGGTCTGCATCAACAAAACCACAAATTTCCAAAACTTGGTCCAATCTTGGTCTTCCCTGGTAGCACAAACCATAATCACTAGTCCCACGCAAGTATATGAAAACCCGCTTCACTGTTGTCCAATGCTCCTTCCCTGGTTTTGACATAAACCTGCTCAATACTCCCACTACATGTGCAATGTTTGGTCTAGTACAAACCATTTCATACATCAGGCTACCCACTGCACTTGAATATGAAACACGAGGCATGTCCTCCTCTTCTTCTTATGCCTTGGGACATTGCTCAGCCAATAACTTTACACCTACAAGAATAGGAACCTTCACTGGTTTACTATCTTGCATATTGAACCTCTGTAATATTGTCTTGACATACTTCCTCTGGTTTTACCAGAGGTTCCTCTTTATCTAATCTCAATTAATTTCCATGCCCAAAATATAGTTTGCAGCACCAAGATCCTTCATGTCGAATTTCAAGAACAATTGGGTCTTCAAATCTTGGATAATTTCTTTATCATTTCCAATCAATAACATATCATCCACATACAATACCAAATAAATAAAACGGTCACCAATTAATTTAAAATACAAAAAGTGGTCCTCTTTTCTTCTAGTGAAGCCAATTCCCCATATATAGGTATCAAATTTTTGATACCACATCCTTGGTGACTGTTTTAACCCATACAGAGACTTTTTTAACCTGCATACTAGTTCTTGCTTAACCTTCATCGTAAAGCCTTCAGGTTGCTTCATGTATATCTCCTCTTCCAGATCCCCGTGAAGAAATTTTGTCTTCACATCCATCTGTTCTACCTAAAAATCAAATGCAACAACAGCAAATAAAAGTAATCTAATAGAAGTAACCTTGGAAACAGGAAAAAAAATATCACCAAAATCAATTCCCGCACCTGGGAATAAACTTTTGCTACCACCAGAGATTTATATTTATCCACCTTGCCTTCTACATTCATCTTCTTCTTAAACACCCATTTTCTCCCGATGGGCTTCCTTCTAGCCGGAAACTCCACCAAATCCCCTCATTTTTGTGCAAGGATTCCATTTTATCAACCATGGCCTCCTTCCATAGTTTTCCATTCTCTGAATCCATTTCCTCCCTGACAGTTCTAGGATCATCATCAGTGATAGTTAAAGCAAAATTTGAATAGAAATAAGATGGACTATATCTTTCTGGCTGCCTTCTTTCTCGAACAGATCTTCTCACAGCTGGAGTTTATGGCTCTTCCTCTTCTGAATCTTGTTCTGTTGTAGATTCGGATTCATCCTCATTTAGCTAAAACTCTATATTCTAAGGTTCCTTGGCTATGAATTCATGTTTAACAACATATTTCACCTCTCTAAACACTACATCTTGACTGTACACAACCTTCCTTATTTCCGGGTTCCAGAACTTGTAACCTTTTAAACCATCCTTATACCCAATAAAGATGCACCTTTTAGATTTATTATCCAACTTGATCATTTTCTTCTTTAATACATGTACATATGCATCACATCCAAATACCCTTAGATGTGAAAGAGAGGGTTCTTACTAGTCCATACCTCATGTGGAATCTTATCCTCCAATGTTAATGAAGGTGATCTGTTAACTGGGTAACATGCAGTCTCCACTACCTTTTCCAAGAATTCATGTCCTAACCTAATACCACTGAGCATGCTTCTTGTGTTTTCCATCAACGTTCTGTTCATTCTTTCTGCAACTCAATTTTGTTGAGGTGTGTATGGATTAGTCTTCTATTGTGCTATACCACACTTCTTACAGAACTCTTCAAATTCCTTCTTGCAGAACTCTCCACCATTATCTGTCCTCAACACCTTTATCTTCCTCTCTATCTGGTTTTCCACCAGAGCCTTTTCTTTAAATCTGTCAAAGACTTCATATTTCTTCCTCAAGAAATATATCCATGTATTCCTTGAGAATTCATCTATGAATGAAACATAGTATACAGACTTTCCTAGTGATGGGACTGACACAGGTCCAAACACATCATTGTGCACAAGCTAAAATATCTTGTTCAGCCTCTTAGCACCAGAAGGAAAACTCACCCGATTCTGTTTCCCATATACACAATGTTCACAGAAATCTAAATCCAGAGATAAATTAGACATGCCTTCTACCATACCATTACCATGTAGTGTCTGAAGGCCCTTCTCTCCAATATGTCCAAGCCTTTGATGCCATAGCATGGTCTTTTCTCTAGAGACCACTAGGCTTTCCGCTCCACTCTTAGGAACCACAAAATTGTTTCACCCATTAATAGCAATGCTACCCTAAAGCTTGTACAAAGTTCCAATCCAAACTCCCCACATTGATACCAGTACTCACTGAACCATCTTGCAAGTATCTTTCTTGAACACTGTCTTTACACCTACATCATCCATCTTTCTTACAGAAATCAGATTTATGGCCAACGCAGGAATATGCAGAACACCAGGAAGTGTTCTAATCCTTCCACCTTACAGCTTCAGCTTGAATTTTCCATGTTTGATGATTCTGGCCATCCTCTCATCTCCTAAGAAGACATAACCACCATCATACTTCTCATACTCGCAGAACCACTCCCTATGGGGAGTGAAGTGAAAGGATGCACCTAATTGAATCAACCATGCCTCATGATCTACATGTGTATTTGAAGAAGAAGCCAAATACACATCCCTGCCTTCATTTGAGGTGGTTTTTGCCTCTGCAGAAGGAGCATCATCGAATCCCTTTCCTTTCTCAGGAGCTTTAGATTTTCAGTCCTTTTTGTAGTGCCCTTCCTTTCTACATTTCTAGCAAACCTTTACATGCTTTCCTGGAGATTTAGATCTCCCTCTAGATTTAGATCTCCCACTCAAAAAAAAAAAATCATTTTATGGGACCTTCCTCGTACAAATAAGGCATCTATGTTCTTTCCCTCCATATTTCTCCGTCTCATTTCCTTCGATAGCAAGGCTGAGACAATTTCATCAAAATTCAAGATAGTTGTATTGCTACCTATTGCAATAACCAGATTTTCCCACGAATCTAGTAGAGAACACAACAAACTGATGCACTTATCTTCATCTGAGATTTTAATATCAACAGATGATAACTGACTTACCATAGTATTGAAGGCATTTAGATGCTCTGTCACCAAGTCTCCATCCTTCATCCTTAGGTTATACAGTTTTTTCCGCAGAAACAATTTATACACAAGATACTTAGATTGGTACAAAGTCCCTAACTTGACCCACAAAGTCTTCGTTGTAGCTTCCCCAGATACATTCAACAATACTGAATCTGAAATACACAACCATATTGTTCTCTTTGCCTTCTGATCCAACTTCGCCCAGTATTCATCTAACATTGTCATTGGTTAAGTACTCGGATCTACCGCAATCCACTGATCTTTATCCACCAGCAGATCCTTCATATTGAGCTTCCACAACTCAAAAATATGACCATTAAATTTCTCGATCTTTATCTTTCCACTGCTTTCCATCTTCTTTCACTGCAAGAATCAATCCCGCAGGTCTCCCACTAAACAGGGTCTACCACAGGCCCGAGAAAAAAACCCCTCAGAAACAAAGGCATCCCCTTCAAGCTGAAACAACTCTGATACTAAATGTAGGTTTAACCCTATACATAACTTATTTGCAAACGAATTCTTAAAAACAGTAAATAAACAATAGCAAGAGCATAAAACATAAAACAGATACACAAAGATTTTTTTCCCCTGGATCCCAAAACCAGGACTACCAGTTTGATTTTTTATTATATTCCTTTTAGTGTTACAACACAGATATATACATGCTGAAGCATTCATAAACCTAAATTCATTAACCCTGGATTATAACATAACTATAGTTCCCTTGATTGGATCTACAAAATACCAGGGGTTGAAAACCATTATGCCCCAAAACCATGTGTAAACCCATGCAAAAAGCCATAGGCCGGTCCGCCCACCATTATTGAAAGAATATAACACATACCGAACAAAAAAACTAATAAGTCACCTCATACACCCTCTACATCTAGTCCCCCCGTCCTTTGCACAAATCTCCAAAGACACAAATGTTTTTGTATTATTTTGTATGAGTGGGTTACAACTAGCACATTCCTTAGTATATTCTAGAATATTTTGTAACTATTTTAGTCACCTATGTATATGAGGCATGCAATGTAGTCAAGAGAGAGTCATTGAGTGAAGAGTCTTGAGTTGTTAGTTATATTACAAGTTAAGAGCCATGCACTCTATCTTGATTTCTATGTCAAAGTTGTGTATATCGTTTATCTCTAAATACAATGGAGAATCTTCTTGTTTATGTGTTTTTGTTCATGATATATGTAGATTATCTATATGTACTTATAATTGATATAAATGTTGTGAGTATTATTAGTTAATGGAATGAGATTAAAGGATAAACAAAGTAATAAAACCCCCACTAAATATTTAACAATGTATGTATTAATCACATGTATGGATCATACATTCCTAGGGTGAAACCTCCTTGTTTTTGTAAGGTTGAAAATGCTAGTGCACTAGAATACATTAGGTCCATATTGAAAAAAAATTCCAAACCCTAGTGCTATTATTAAGCCAATATTTAACATTCCTTCTAACTCCTACTACTTTTTTCATCGAGAATGCATGAAAACTTCATCTCCTAAGATTTACAAAAGGATTTCTTAATAAGAAAGTTTACTGAAGAGTGAATCTGCTCCATCAATTTCCATTGGCTCAAAATCATATTCTTCAATTATTGGAGCATTTTCGTTAATTAATATCTTCTTTTCCTCATCTCTTCAACTGTTTTCCCGCAAAAACAAATCAAAAAAAAATAAAAATGTAAAAATCAAAATCAAAATGCCAAATCTGAAATTTAAATCAAATCCAATTAAAACTTAATTACATAATTGAAATAAAAGAATTTTAAGCTTTCAATTGATGCATATGATGATATAATTGGCCAAGGAGAACATATACGAATGGATCTGCATTCAGAAGAAGTTGTGGGCGAATGAAAATGCAGAAAATTAAACTCAAAAATTAGTTTTATTAAAAAAAATTTGAAGTTTTATCTTCTACTATCTTTTAGACCCAATAAATGATTAAATATGGAAATGAAACCACTTCAAAAATAATCTTCGTGATTTTATCTATCCAATGAGCCATCCCAGGCCTCATTTGGCTAAGTAAAACTCAATCTATGAGCTTCCAAAATTGGTATATAAAAATGGACAAAATTCTAGAATTTTTATGGATTAAGCTAAAAATCAGCAATTTTAAATTAAATTCTAATTCTAAATTAGATTATAATATTTAATTAATTAATATTAATTAATTGCAATTATATTATTAGTCTAATTTAGTTACAATCTAATTTTAAATTAAATTATAATTATCTATTAATTAATACTTAATTAATTATATGGTTAATCTTAACTAATAAATTAATTGTAACTAAAATTAAACTAATTAAAAATTGATTTAGTGATTAATTAAATATTATATTAATATTATAATTTAAATTGTATTAGAATTATGTAATTAAAATATAATATATATTATAATATTAATATAATATAGTATTTTTTATAAAATCTTCTTAATTCAAAACATAATATTAATACATAACGGAGGTTACGTGAGGATGAGGATAAAGAAGGAGGTATGGCGAGATAAGGAGTGGAGGGTGAGGTGGACGGAGAGATAAGGAGGATGAGTGGAATAGTGCGCTCGAGGGATAAGGTGGCGTGAGGATGAGGTAAGGCAAATGGGTCGGGAGGTATAACGAGGTCAATCACATTTTATGTTAAAAAATTAACTCTTTAAATGAAATTGTAATTGGATTTTGGCATATTTAATACAAGTTGATAAAACAAATATCAAATATTTGTGATATGTGGTTGTGATATATTGCAATTGCAATATCGCAATGCAAAATTATTTTAGATCGTATATTTGAAATTGCAATTTTAAAAACAAAATTTTTTTAGATCGTGTTTTTTCGAAGGATGTGTTGTGAAATGGGACTTACATTAATTAACAATTTTACAAATTGGACTGCAACCATTTTGCGATTTTGAAATTATGAATTTGGCAATTTATTTTAAAATAATAAAATGGAGTAAATTACCAAGATCTCGAAACGTGTTTCAATCCATTGTATAATTTGGCCGGATCATTTTGTAGGACCATTAGTGAAAAATGAAAAAATTAGTAAAAATTAACTAAAAATTAATATTTACAATAAAGACTATTTTAATTGCAAACATAAAAATATTATATATTTATTTACATTTTTTAACCCAATGACACAAATATGATCAAACTTCAAAGGAGGGTCATTTACAAACCAGTAGACCAAATGGAGCGAAACAAGTGATCTGAAAATGAAAGTATTTGTATTGTTGTTCAAAGTATTCATTTCCATTAAATTAAGTGTGCAAAGTGTTTGGAATGTCTTGCAAGTAAAACAAAGTGTTCTTGGTAATTGTTTATGAGTTTAAGTGTGAGAGAATGTTAATTAAATTCACTGTTTAACATCTTGAGTCTGAAATACACAGCAGAATAACTTCACCATAAACACACAACAACATGATGAGGCAATTCACTCCTCCTAGGCTACATCTGTCGGGTCCAAGGCTCCCAATGGGCATGTCCTTGATATATTATGATGTTCAAATTGGTTTTACAGTGAGAAACAAGCTTAAACATGTTGAAATAGCTGTGGAAATGAATTCAAAAGACAGAAATAAGCTAAGTATGGCTTTTATTTCACCTCAAACAATGAAGTGTAGCCCAATGCAACTCCATTTCCCTCATGGCCCTAATAGCTCTCCAAGCTTCCCTGAAATAAAAATGGCTAAAAAACACCTTTGTTGGCTTTGCAACCCATTCTAATGGCTCCATAATGCTTAGAATACTCAAAATTGACCAAAATTTCATCCAAATTGGTCCAATATTGGAGAAGTTATGTCAAAAACAATATTCTGCACAATGTCAAGTAAAAATCTTACTAAATGTGGGATAACTACAGTTAATCCAACTAAATTGGTGGACATGATAGATTCAGCGGAAACTACACTAAATTGTCGGAGCTATTTGATGTGGCAATTAATGTCAGGCAGGGTGGTCACATGACTCACCCCCGCCGAAACCGTTGGAACCAACAGCTAACGGTTTTAAAACCGTGACATAAAACGTAGATAAGCACTGGCCACATGGGGCCCGAAACCACCACCGTCATAACCGCCAGATGGTTGGGTTCTAGTCCCGAGCCCTGGGACATATGGTATGGGGGCTGGCCCCCTTTAAACTTCGCCGGAAATCTTTTAGCACCCGGTTCTTCGTTGGAGGTCACATGGATAGGGGTCGGCTCCATAGGGGCTTAACCCACTTCCACCCAACCTCCGTTCAACACCAACCATCGTCGACCCGATTGCTGACCCGTTTGCATGCAAGTCGGGTCGACCTCCACCCATGACCTTTTCACATTTATTCGCTGCACGGGGTTTGCGTTCAGGGTGACTCGTGAACATTCGGGTCGGGTCGTGCCCGATTGACCCGAACACGTTCAACTTGGGTCGATTTCCAACCATCACCATTTTTCAAACAGTGATAAACCTTTGGCCTGGGGCCACCAAAAAACCTTAAAAAATGAAATCTTGCATTAAATTTTTTCTAAAGATGACAAAAAATTTTGAGTTCAAAGGTCCTGTTTTGAAGGGTATTGGGCATTTTAAAACTTCAATATCTTCCTCATACGACATTGGATTTGGGTCCCGTTCACAGCACTAGAATCACAGCGACGAGGCCTATCCGATCATTTAATTTGAAACCAATTCTAAGCAATTCAAATTTTGAGCATTTTTTTTCCTCTTGGACATGATCACCTGATCACACCTCCCCATTGGGAAGCTTTTGGACCCCAAAAGCCTTCAATTACCTGTTAAGAAGATGAGGGTACAGATCCCTCACCTTTTCCACCTCAATCCACTTTGCCTTACTCAGTTTGCTTCCTTTAAGACCAACTCGAACATAATCAACATTTCCCCTCTTCGAAGTGTGTGTCCTTCTGTCAAGGATAGCATCCTCTTTCAACTCATCCAAAAATTTTGGCGAGAAATCCTCTATGGATGGCAGCTGAATGTCACTTTCATAATCAACAATTAAAGGAGATTCATACAAATGTAAATTTTCCACATTCACAACGGAATACATTTGCATATATGAAGGCAAATCTAGTTGAAAAGAATTATTTCCAACTTGTTTAAGGATCTTGAATGGACCATAACAAATAGGCTTTAGATTTTTACCTTCTCCTTGCATTCTTTCCTTACTAATATGCAGCCATACCTCATCTCCTTCTTGAAACTTATGATCAACTCTGTGTTTATCATGCCTCTCCTTGTACTTGCCTTGACTTTTTTCAAGTTGTTCTTGAACTTGCTGATGTATGAGCTGAATTATTTCAATGAACATGTGAGCTTTGTCAATGTCACTATGCCCATCAATGGCCACATCCTTCTCAAGAATTAAATCTAAAGGTGACTTAGGCAAATACCCAAAGCAAGCTTCAAAAGGTGAAGTATTTGTAGAAGAGTGCTTGGCCTGGTTGTAAGCATGTTGAATGTAATGCAAGTGCTCATCCCAAAGCTTGGGATGCTTGCTACAATAACCTCTCAAAATATGTACAATTGTTATGTTTACTACCTCTGTTTGGCCATCTGTTTGCGGATGGAAAGCAATAATCTTCTTCAACTGGGTGTCCATCATCTTCCATAGATTGGAACAAAAATTCCCAACAAATTTGGAATCCCTGTCACTAACAATAGAAGTAGGCAAGCCATAATGAACCCATACATGTTGAAAATATAAATCAGTAGTTTTTTTAACACTTATAGATTTCTTACATGGCATAAGAATACACATCTTGCTGAATCGATCAACTACTACATAAATATAATCATAATTCTTTCTAGATAATGGTTGCCCTCCAACAAAATCCATAGAAACACTCTCCCATGGTCTAGAAGGTACCGGAAATGGCGTATATAAACCAAGCTTCCTATTGCTAGGCTTTCTTGTAGCACATAATGAACAACCTCTAATGAAACGTGAAACATTATCTACCATGCGAGGCCAATAACAATACCTCTGTAAATGTGCCACCATTTTTCTTACCCTGAAATGTCTAGAAATAAGAGAAGAATGAGCTTCTCTCATGATGCTTAATCTCTCCCCCTGTGTTATACATAACTTGCCCATATGAAACAGCAAATTATTATGCAAATGATAATCATTCTCCTCAACATGATTCCGTTCACTCAAGTTAGCATACACATCCTTAAAATCAACATCTGAAGCATACTTTTCTATGTAGCTCTCATGTACAATAGAATCATTCTTAAGTAAAGTAGTAGCAATAATAATAGGCCTTGAAAGCATATCAGCAACTTTATTGTAAATACCTTTCTTGTACCTTATTACCAAGTGAAATTGTTGTAGGAAGCCCATCCATCTGAAATGTCATGACTGTTACAATTTACTTTGCAACTGCAAGTACTATAAAGGTTGATGGTCGGTATGAAAAACTGTTTCTTTGCCCATTAAATAGTGTTTACACTTTTTGATGCTTTGTACCAATGCATACAACTCCTTATCATATGTAGGATAATTCACAACAGCACCATTAAATGTTTCAGAACTGTACCCATGTTTCAGGCTTACCATGTTGTAAGAGAACTGTACCCATGGCGTAATCACTAGCATTGGTCTGAATCTTGAATGGCTGTCTCAAGTCCGATAATGCAAGGGCTGGAGCTGAACTTATCTTCTCTTTCAAAGACTCAAAAGCTTTATGTTGCTTGCCTCCCCCTTGGAAAGCACGCTTCACACTTTTCACTGCATGCATAGGAGCTGCTATGGCATAGAAGTTAGAATTAAACTTCCTCCAATACTGAGCTGCACCCAAAAAACTTCTTACCTCTGTAATGGATTTGGGAGTAGGAAAATTCACAATGGCTTCTACCTTATAAGGATCAATTCTCAAAGCACCTTCTCCTACTATGTGTCCCAAATAAACCAAATAAGTCTTTCCAAATTCACACTTTGACATTTTAAGAAACAACTGATTTTTCTTCATAATATCAAGTACTTTCTTAAAATGCATGACATGCTCTTCTCTAGTCTTGCTGAAAATTAACATGTCATCTAAGTAGATAATAACAAAATCATCAAGAAAATGACGTAAGACATCATCCATTACCCGCATGAAAGTTGTAGGTGCATTGCATAAACCAAACGACATAAAAAGCCACTCAAAGAGTCCCTGTTTGGTTTTAAATGTTGTCTTCCAAATGTCATTTTCTGCAATTCTAACTTGATGATAACCACTACATAAGTCTAACTTAGTGAAATATTTAGCATCTTTCAGCTAATCTAACAAATTATCTATCCTTGGGAGTGGATAATGATTCTTTATCGTTATCTTGTTCAATGCCCTGAAGTCCACACACATGCGCCAAGTTCCATCTTTCTTTGGAATCAACACTATCGGTGACCCACATGGCGAAGTGCTTAGTCTTATGAATCCTTTGTCCAACAAGTCTTTAATTTTCCTCTTGATTTCAGCATTCTCCATGATATACATGTGGTACATTCCTATGTTAGGAAGAGGACAATCTTGATGTAAATGGATTTTATGTTGAATATCCCTTTTAGGAGGTAAACCTGTCGGTTCCTGAAACATCTCATGATGTGCATCAACTACATCATATAAATCTGATTTAAACTTGGAATTACAATTTTCAAATGACTCATGATTCACATCAACCTTGGGCTTAACTATAAGAAGTACAAAACTCTTACTAGAATTCACTAGCCTTTTTACTTGTCTCGCATTCACCTTTGATATATTTTCCTTCTTGCGATGTGATCTGACAGTAAACTCCTTGCCATCTTTAAAGAGATGATACTTATTTTCATAGCGATGGAAGATAGCTTTCTTGTAAAATAAGTAAGGAATTCCCAAAACAATTCCTAATATATCAAGCGATACTACATCAAGTTCAACTGTGTCAATAAAGTGTGCAGTAATCGCGAATCGCAATATGCACTTTCTTGAGACTTGTAAGTTTGCATCTTTGCATATCCACCTAAGTGGATAAGGCTTTGGATGTGGAATGGTCTCAAGTTTAAGTTGTTTGACCAAGTATTTTTATATGATATTTTCTTGTGACCCATTGTCAAACAATGTGTCAATTTTTGTATGTTTTGAGACTACCCTCACATGGAACAATTCAATTCTTTCTTCCTCATTTGGAGTTTGTACATGACAGTTTTAAGTACTAGTGCTTGGCTTAGTTTCAGTGTCCTTTCCCTTCATACTTTTCAAACCCATGGCTACAATTTTGGTTTCGTCTCCTGAATCATCACCTAAATCTTGTGGCGTAGTTATAGTAGTTGCACTTTTCTTCTTTCCTTTGTTTTTGTTAAACTGAGTTCTTTTTTCAGGATGTAATTTCCAACAGTTTTTCTCTTCATGGCCTTCTCTTGAACAATGTTTACATATCACTTTCTCACCCTCTTGTTTGATAGATGCATTCTTTTTGCCTTTTCCCTTAAAGGTTTTATCTTTGTTCTTCCCCTTAAAAAGTTTGTTTCTACCCTCATCAAAAGTGTTTTTCCCTCTAGCCTCTAAATGCGTAGCTTGTACACAAACTTCATCTAGACTAGTAGGATTGAACATAAGAATAGTATGTTTAAGGTAGCTGTGCAAACCACCTATATATTTCAGCAAAGCATCTTGACTTTGTAAGTATACCCCTAATAAGAGTGCTCTTCTCCTAAACTCTTGGGTGTAGTCTTGTACATTTTGTCCCTTAAGCTGTCTGAAGTTTTTCCAATTCATGATAGCCTTTTGTAAATGAGCTAATGGATAAAATTGTTTTTTAATTGCAGAAATAAATTCAGCCCATGATAAAGTGATCTTACCATGTTTTTTAATTTCATCCTTGGTCTTGGCTACCCACCATACCAATGCTGCTCCATCCATTCTCAACGAGGCTAACTGTATCTTGGTGTTGTTATCATGAAGGTTATGTATCCTCATGTAAACTTCCAACTGTCTCATCCAATTTTCAATTTTCTCTGTATTGACTTCACTGTTAAACATAGGAAACTAAAATTTGACATCAAGCTTTAAAAATGGACTTTTACCAGTGGTTTTAGACTTGTGAGATTGATTCACTGATGTTGAGGATGACGATGTAGAGGAAGAGGATGAAGATGAGGATGGTGGATCACCATTTCCTCCGTGTCCTTTCTTTGACTTTTCATCACTTTTCTTTCCTCCTGAAGAACCCTCTCCTTCTTTCTAGTTCTTAGACCTTTCTCCAACAAGCCTATCATTCATTTCTTGGTAGAGTATCCTCACCATCTCAGTCATATCCAAGAAAGCTTTCTGGAATACTCGTTCTTCTTCCTTGGGATCCATCTCTTCAGGAGTTTCTCCCTCTATTGAAGACATGCTTGAAGCTGCTTCTATGGCTCTTGGAGGTGGCTTTCTAACCCTTCTTGGTTGTGGATTGCTTTGTGCACTAACCAAGTGTCCTTCACCTCTCTTGAGTTTAAGCATAGTAAGCATCAAAACTTGCAAACAATCAACTATATCTTTTCAAAAAACAAATAATGAGTAAAACTCTAGCTCCTAAGGCTCAAATCCTACGCTCTGATACCATCTGATCTGGAAATGAAAGTATTTGTACTGTTGTTCAAAGTATTCATTTCCATTAAATTAAGTGTGAAAAGTGTTTGGAATGTCTTGGAAGTAAAACAAAGTGTTTTTGGTAACTGTTTATGAGTTTAAGTGTGAGGGAATGTTAATTAAATTTACTTTTTAACATCTTGAATTTGAAATACACAGCAAAATAACTTCCCCATAAACACACAGCAACATGATGAGGCATTTCACCCCTCCTATGCTACATCTGTCGGGTCCAAGGCTCCCAATGGGCATGTCCTTGATATATTATGATGCTCAAATTGGTTTTACAATGAGAAAGAAGCCTAAACAGGTTGAAATAGCTGTGGAGATGAATTCAGAAGATAGAAATAAGCTAAGTATGGCTTTTATTTCACCTCAAACAGTGAAGTGTAGCCCAATGCAGCTCCATTTCCCTCATGGCCCTAATGGCTCTCCAAGCTTCCCTGAAACAAAAATGGCTGAAAAACACCTCTGTTGGCTCTGCAACCTATTCCAAGGCTCCAGAATGCTCATAATACTCAAAATTGACCAAACTTTCGTTCAAATTGGTCCAATATTGGAGAAGTTATGACAAAAACAATATTCTTCCCAATGTCAAGTAAAAATCCCACTAAATGTGGGCTAACTGCAGTTAATCCAACTAAATTAGCGAACAGGTTTGATTTGGCATAAACTGCACTAAATTGTCGGAGTTTTTTGATGTGGCAATTAATGTCAGGCGGGGTGGTCACATGACTCACCCCCACCGAAACTATCAGAACCAACAGCTAACGGTTTTAAAACCGTGACATAAAATGTAGATGAGCACTGGCCACATGGGGCTCGAACCCGCCACTGTCATAACTTCCAGATGGTTGGCTCCTAGTCCCGAGACCTAGGACATATGGTATAGGGGCTGGCCCCCTTTAAAC
>JAXQQM020063445.1:0-53992 GCA_034641835.2 Pinus albicaulis
CTGAGATTGTGAATTTTTTCCTGAGCACCAAGGAGTAAAATAAAATAACTCTCATACTGTTTTTTTTTTATCTTCATTTTTCCCATGGGACTAAGATTGTGAATTTTTTCATGAGCACCAAGGAGTAAAATTGAGCACGAATGATCTTTGTGTATTCAATTTCATGATTTGAGTGATGTATTGTTGAAATAACAAAGTTGGCTTTGTTATACGATCAACCCTATTGTAAATATGATTATTGTGTGTTGTTCTATGAGTTGGAAACTGTGTTTAAAATTGCAGTTGAATGTACAAGTTGTTTGAGTGTTAGAGGATCGTATCAAAGGTTTTCCTTTGAAATTGCAGAGCGTATGGTTGCAAGAAAGCGATGTAAATTTTATGGTTGTCAAATCGAAGAGGTTGTGAAATCGAACAACGAGGCTTTGGAAGGAAGAGAGCATACTTCCCTTTAAACCCACATCAAGCTACAATAATGATTACTATGTTTTCTACCAAATGGAATTTTCCCAAATTAGTAGTTTGTTTTTTTTGTTTTTTTAAGAAATCCATGCAATTTCTTAAATATGGAAACAAACACTGATCTTTAGTTATGGTCTAGATCTGAAACCACAACAAATAAATCTCCAAGATAAATAACACTCCAAACACACAAATTTTAGGCTTCTATTATACACAAGAATACTCACACCACTATTTTGAAACCTTAAATGCTCTCCAAACCCTGACAATATTTGTCAAAAAAGGCTAAATAGAAAGAAATTTCTCCTCAAGCTAATAAATAACTTGATTTGAGCTATTTCAACTAGACAAACAAACATTTCTACCAAAGGCTAAATAAATACCTTCACTCTCATAACCTCAATGAAGTAAAGCAGCCTTCTTGAAAATAGAAATGTTGGGGAGTTCTGGCCCCTTCTCTTGACCAGCCGAATCGGCAACTAGGGACCAAACATTTCCTTGGCTATGATAGCATGAGGGAACCTCTATGTAGACAATGCATCCACCCCAATCCACATCTCCCATGTTTTCTGCCATTCCCATTCAACAAGGGGCGATCTAAATCAATACTAAGATATTGAGTGGAATTAAACGACCTGTCCAATTTCAAAGGTCCTGTAAGTCCTTTTAATTTGACCTTCTTCACCATCTGTTAATGGAAACAAAAGCCTTTGACGGATTCTGGTCAGAGAATCCTACGATGGATGGTAGAGCAGAGAATTCAATGTGTAAGTGATGTAGAGAGTGTAAGCGGGAAACCCAAATTGTATTAGGAATTTAGGCGTGCTCCTTCATAACTTGCATTTTAAAGCGTAGCTGTTTGCGGTTTACGTTTGCAGTTTGGGTCGCGTGGTTTATGTTAGCAGTTTGGAGCAGTTGCGATTTGTAAAGCCAGCGTGGCAACGGATGCGCTCAACCTGTTGCAGTTTGAGAAGCCAACGTGGCAACAGATGCGCTCAGCCATGTATGGGCGTCATATGTGAAGAGGCCTGCCATAGGCACATTAAATGCCCTATGGCACGCTGGTTATTGTTTTCCATAAAAAAGGGCACATTCTGGTCTATGAGACCTCTTAGATGAAAGACTTGTGGAAAATTTTCAGGGGTGATACTGCAGAATTATTTGTTTTTTTCTTTAATATAGATAAGCTTGGACTTCCTTTATTTTGACCAGTTTGGAAAATTTTTTATAATCGATTGTCATTAATTGTTTTTCAGGTGGACTCTGTTGAGGGACCAATGCCACAAACACGATTTGTTTTAAATAAAGCTCTAGAGCTTTGACTTTCTTTTCTAGTGGTGGGGAATAATATTGACAGGTCTTCAGCTCGTCCTGATCATGTGGTCAATGCAACGTTTGAGAATTTTATTGAATTGAACGCTGCTGATGAACAGGTAAAATTTTCAAGCAAGGGCATCAGGAATCATGATTTATAAAAGTCAAGGCTGATAATTTGTTTATGTCTGCTTGTGTTTCCTTAAAGTTATGTGTTAATTATATTGTAAATGTAGTGTGATTTCCAAGTCATATATGCAAGTGGTGTCAAGGGCCAAGCTGGATTAAGTCTCGAAAAAGTTGGGAATGACCTTGGACCTCTTTTTTCAAGCATTGGACCTCTTTTTTTAAGCAATCCTTCAGTGCATACTTGAGCCTACTATTGATCCTAATAGTTCTTTTCAGATGCTGGTGCATTTTTTTTATTTACAAATGCATCCTTACTGACCTGTGCCATTTTTCGGCAAATATTAGTGGGTGAGCTCCTCTAAAACTACTCCAAACTCTATTATTCCATCATTTGACTAATCATGAGATACACTGTCATAATTTAATTACAGGAGGACTCTATTTCAGAAATCTTACGTTGCAAACTTAATATATATTTCTTCGGCACATATCGATTAGGATGAAGGAAGCATTCGAAAACGTGGTGAAAAAATTCGCAGGCATCCCCTCGGCGGCAAGTCCCCTTTCTGAAGTTTGGAAAAGCAATCACTGGGGTGAGAAAAGGGTCATGGCTCCATCCTCTCATACAACGCGGGACCTTAAATTCGTACATTCTGAATTCGTCACAAGAATAAGAATCCACAGCAGGCAAATATTCTTCATCTTCATTATTAGAAGACAAATACTTCTGCAGGGCAGGAAACACATCCTCCAACCAAGGCGAAGCAGAGGCCACAAACACGTTATTAAGATGAATGTCTGTCATCTCACCCCGCGCATCTTTCTGCACAGAAGCCATGACATCTCCATTGCTCTCATAGCCACAGCTCATGTCTGGAAAATCCGGAATACTCAGAGCACTTTTGTCATCTTCGAACTTGCGACCTGCTCAGAATCTTGAAGGCGAAGAAATCTGACCAGGGGACATGAAACAAACTGAATTATCCCCATAGATACCATAAGAATCACTGAAAAGTGAACAAGGAAATGGCCCCATGGAAGGCTGGTTGTTTTGTAGAAAAGCTTGACATTTTTGCTAAATAAATCAACTAGACACGCAACAGAAACCCGACAAACTCAGACACACAGACATAGATCTCCTAATTCTAAATACAATCAATCCAAATCTATTAAACCCCCAATTTATTCAATAGTAATCTTTCCCTATTCTCATTAGTGAACCCGTCTCTATTCACCCCCCCTACTATAAATATCGAAAAACATAACATAAAACAAATTGCAATTAATCCTGGTGTGTGCTCTGTGACTTTTTCTTTAAGGCGGTGATGGGCATCAAGACAATGCAGCGTCATCTAGAAAACCATTTCCACGTATAATCATCACACAATACTGGCAGTTTCCGCTCAACAAAAAAACGCATGATCACCCAAATCTGCCGTCCACGTGGCTGATAAACACTCGACTAAATGTGGCAACTCTGAAACCTTCTTCTGCCATTTTTTTTTTCGGCCGCAGCATCACGTGAACACACCCCTCGAGGGTGGAGCATTTAATGTCATGTCACGCCCACTCCTCACATTTTTTAATCCAATCTATCCCATCACAACTTTCCCCATGTGGTCATGCCTACTTTTCAAACTAATAGCTAGTAATAGGGCCAAATGGAAGATTTTAATTGGTTGGAGGAGGTGCCACATGTCTAAATTTTAGTGGCTAGAAGGGCGGTCAGAAAGGCTTCTCATTGGTTGAGGTGAAAAATGTATGCTCACCCCAAGCCAACAAAGAGAACGCCTTTTGGCGTAAATATATTTGATAGTTGGTATAAGGGGTTGATCAGTTAATACAAATAGTTTGTCAATATTTTGAAAATACAACAAGTTTACGGTGTGAAACTTGGGCACATAGATATGACATTGTGGGTCTAATTGCTCTTGGTGAAGTTCATAAAACTTTCAATTAATACTAGGAAAAGTGAAGTTGAATTCAACATGCAAGATTGAAGAATGGAATGCAACATAATTTTCGATCTAAAAATTCAGAAAGAGTAAAAAATTATCTTAGGATGACCTAGCATGTGAAAATGCATGCAGACACTTATTAGCCCGACTGATAGCTATCAATGTTTCTTGTTTTCATAAATGATTAAATTATATTCAATGAGTTAATTGAAATAAAATGAAAAAACAAGCATGGAGATGGATAAGATTAAGCAAAGATGTAAATTTATCACATGAATCATATGGGATTCAAGACACTTCATACAATTGATATCTTTATACAGTGGATATTTGGAAAATATTTGTTCTCACATTTTTTTTTCTCATAATATTTTAATAATATTGAATCCTTGTCTTTTCATGCATAAATAGAAACGGTTTATAAAGGGTTGAGATCTAACCTGTCTGCACCAATGAAAAATAGAAACAACCAATCCTCTTCAACCTGGAAAAAAACTTTTCGACTTCATCATAATCTCTTGGATCATAAAACCAAATTCTACCCACATCCTGGTTTGCATTTCAATAGAGTAAACAAGGAAGATTTATTTTGTATTCAAAGTCACTAAGTAGATCCTCCACAAAATTCACTGATGTAATACAAAAGAAACCATCAATTGATCTCAGTTGATTACACATACAACATAAATTATATCCAGACTAAAAAAAATAATCTGTCAATTTATAATTCTAAATATACCATTGTCATCTTATACCAATGGCAACGTTGACACATTTTTATGAATGATGATCCATGGGGATGATGAAGTAGCAGAGGAAAAAATCATCTATTGTTATTGCCATAACTGTGACAATGGACAACATGGATGATATAAAAGCATAGTATGAGACAATTTCCGACGAAAAGGACCAAGGCTCACAAATCAAGCTATTTATAATGATTTTGATATGGAATTCTAATGCAACATTACTACATATATTCACTTCAGTTCAATTTAGTTCTGATGCAACATTACTACATATATTCACTTCAGTTTTGATGCAACATTACTACATATATTCACTTCAGTTCTAACAAAGACTTTTACATTCTTGTAAAGTGCTTGGATTTTATGTAGGACATAAAAAACACTAGCCCTTATTACATGGTACAAAGCCACATCACAGTTATCCATTTAGTATTTTTTTTTAATCAAAATAGAGTTAACAAAAATGTATGATTAAAGAGTAAAGATTATTTTCATGGAAAATGCAAGAGTTTCTTTTAAGGAAAATAATGCCCATTTGAAGCACATTTTGTATTCTAATCATCTTGGACAATGCGTGAAATTTGATTAGCAATTTTTCTGCTCTTTTAATTATTCATCTTTAACATTAATAATCGGAAGATCATTATGATCAAGTCCCAAAATAACAAATTCTATTATCGACAAACAGTAAAAACAAGTATTAAAATTCCTTAATTGGAAAAATAATTAATTAATAGTAAAAACAAGTCTTGAAACTCCTTAATTGGAAAAATAATCAACAAATAGAACAAAAAAGGCCTTTGCAACTCCTTAATTGGAAAAAAATCAGCACGAGCGCAGTTTCATTTCAGACAGCATGTCTTCTGAACCATGTTGGCCAGATGATGAGAGAAACCGATCCTTTTTTATCCCATTTTTGAAATGACACTAGTATATCATGTGAAACAAATGAATGCCGTTTCCAATGGTTTATTTTGTTTCCTAAAATATTATGTGAATGGTGTTCATGTAGGTTTTTCAGATAATGGGTTTGCAAAAGTAAAATAGAGATACGATTTTTCTAATAGAGGCCTCAAAGCCCAAAAGGGACATTGTGAAAGTCCATGTGTCTACAGGCATGAATTGGGATTATCAACTAGGGCGGCATAGGGTTTCTCCACCAGAGTAGAAACTACGACATCAGTACCTCGGACATGGGAAGACTCTTCAGACTCAGAAAACTTCTGCTCCGGCTCGGATGTGGCAGAGGGTTGTTTAGGCTCAGATGTGGAAAATGATTAAGAACAAACAGGGGATTAAGGTCATATGCGGCAGCGGATTAAGAACATACAGAGAATGAAGGTCATGCCACATAAAGGAAAATTTTTAACATTTCAACTTCGGTTCATATGCAGCACAAGTTGTAGCACACTAAGTAGAGGATTCTTATGCTAGCTCTCATTCTCTTCATAGAGTCACTTATTCTCTGCACATTAGATTATAGTGATGGCAGGTCATTGCGTAGGAAGCAGGGACAAATTAGGGTTGATAGACAGGTGTAAGGACAAATTGGGGTTTACAGACACGAAATAGCCACATGGCTATCACATATCAATGAAATATTAAGCAATGTGGTATTATGGGAAAATTTCCAAACAAAAAATGTTATGAGATTAATGCTATGCTAGACTAAGCATTAGTCTATTAAAATTAAATGTTTACTAGATATTCCATGCATTTTACCCAAAGTTTACACCTCAAACCAATTTTAATATTCATAGAGCTTGCAATAAGACTCCTAAATTGCTTCTCCAATTAAAAAACTTAAATAAAAATTAAATATTTTTAAATGAAAAATTTCCTGAAACCTTCGGTTAAAATGAGCAATATGGAAAAAGTCAAAACAAATAATAGATGGTCAGCGATCTATCGATAACTATATACCTAGCCGTCGGCAGGTATAATAATGGGATGAAAAATTGAGTTGATTTCAATAAGGTCCGTGTGTTATTTGATAACAACTCATGATTTGTTGATTCCAAGTGACTTTTCTTGGAGACTAGAAGTCATCTGCATAAAGGTTCAAGGTCAAGGTCACATGTAAGGGTGATTTTTATGGAATAAATTTATGCCATAAGTTTTGTTGAATTTTAAATTTGAGGTTTGAATTTTGGTTAACTTTCAAAAAAAAATTTGAGGTTCGGAAACCACGAAGCATACCCTTCAAGATTTTATGATTATATAATGTAACAAAACATATATGTATATAATAATGGGATTAAAAATTGAGTTGATTTTAATAAGGTCCATGTGTTATTTTATAAAATCTCATTGTTTGTTGAGTCCAAGTGACTTTTATTGGAGACTAGAAGTCATATTCCAAGTGAATTTAGTTGATTTTAATAAGGTCTTGATCATGGAGACCCCTAATAGTGACCCTTGTGTCTATTTTTCATCATGAAAATATGTTTTCATATTTCTTTCAGCACAATGAGTAAACTCTTTGTTGATCATTTCTGAAGTAGTTTTTTGAAAACCTAATTATCTGGAGCGGTGCACGCTCTCCATTTCTTGCTCAGGCCGATGGCCTCTTTTTGGTTTAGGGCAGCGCCGATCGGTGCTGGAATGAGGATCATACTCGCGTTGATCCTCTTCTGGAAAGTTTTTTTTAATGGAAGTGCATCTTTGAGATCCGGAAGCTTCGTGGCAGAAAGTTGGTTGTTTGTTCCTGAGGATAGAGCTGAGCTTCTCCCTTTGGGCTCTTTGTTCCTACAAAAGTGGAACCATCGAAAGGGATAACCCATTTCCCCACCTTAAGGGGATCCATGCTCCCTCCTCCTTTGCTATATAATGGATAATCTCCCATAGCTCTGCTAGTTAGAAAAGAGATAGAAGAATAACAAAGAGATATTTTGTTGCTATAGGTATCGAGCGAGAGTTGAGACCTTTTCCCTCCACATCAAGTTGAAAGAGCGCTTTGGAGACGTGCCTGGATCAGGACCCGTCGAAGGAGAGCTCTGCCATCAAGGCGCAGGTTGTAACTCCCCCTCTCTATTTTAATATAATACAATTGGTTCGTGCTTTCCATTCCTGTCTTTAATGTGTGATTGGATTCTTAGTTCTCCTTGATCAACTAAGTAGGTTGTGTATGCAAAATATATGTTATGCTTTCACGTGTGTTGTTGTTTGATCCTTTGTGAAAATAACCAAGCGTCGGTGACGATGAAGATCTGACCACAGAACGCGAAGGACCAAAGGATTCAAACGATAATTAGCATCAGATTGAGGTAGGTGATCTATTCACAATCTGCATGCATTTACAATCTAGGAAAGTAGGCTTCTAATTGTTCCCTATTGTTACTAGACCCATCCTAGGGCTAGAAGGATCGTCTCTGTCCACAGAGAGTATTTTCCTGCATAACAGGGACCACAATCACCAAATAAACCAAATACATCCACCCTCCAGACCAACATAAGTGACGGAGCACAAAACGGGAATGGAGTAGCCATTTCATTCTCGAGACGATCCCAAACCGATAACCACCTACCAAATTTGACAGACATAAAACACAGATTAATCCACCAAGCCCAGTCACGCCATAAATAAATGATATAATAGGGGCACCTGGGTTTTCGCCTCCTTATCTAGATTTTTCTAGACAACAAGAACCACCATCCTTTGCAAGCGTGACAGAACAGGCTTCCCTCAGACCATGAGGGTCTTTCCTTGCTCGCCCAGTCCTCGCTATAACCAACAATAACAAGGAGCCCCAACCAGAAAGACAAACCGAACACATTACCCCTGCAATTTTCCACGGTAAGCACCCACACACCGAAACCATTGAAAGCCTTCCTTCGGCGCTTTCTCTTCCTCTCAGACGGCCAGCACAAAGCCCAACACCATACCCAAATGCAGAGACGAATGCCAGGTTCGCTCATCTGGCCTCACCTTAAGTCTCCACCACCCTCAAACTCCAACGCATAGTAATTTCCCACACAAACGATTAACATAATGGTAGTACCACTCCCTTTGCATGTATAATTATGAAGGGACTTGGAGGCCTGTCCCACACATCTGTTGAGAATTTGGTAGGGCGATGTTTAATTCAATTCTCTTACTTGATAACTTCTTGTGTTATACTTGTTATGCTTCTTTACTTAAATCTTATCTTAGTTATCTTATTATATCTTTCATCAAGTCAATTATCAAAACAAAAGAGACATAAAGTTTAGGCTTTTCAAGCTAAAGCCAAAACCTCTCCCTCTTGGAGGGGAAAACCCAAAACAACTCTTCGTATATATCTCCCATTGACAAGTACCATGACCATGACATAGACCCTTGACACCAGTATGCCTCTAAGACCTTGTCACTGCTTTTTTAGCCTCCTTATGATGATCTTCTCTTTTTTGCATTGTTTTGCAGTAATTTGCACCAGGAAATGACATGGCAGATAGAACCCAAAACTTCCTCCCATAGACTAAGACACAATCATCTTCCTTGATTGCACCATGTTGCACTTTGACACCAGAACATGTCCATGTAAGGTTATCATGGTAGCAACATCAAGACCATAGTGATACATAATTGTACTGTGATCTCTATATAACACCAAAACGCAATCCCTTGACCTTCCCGTGATCTTCCATTTGATACTGAGCATTATGTCACCGCGGCACTAAGAATGGAACAATACATTTGAACTGAGACACCATCTCCTGAAACACTGAAAAATTGAACTGTGGCATCATCTGAATTGCAAATACTATAATTGGTACTTGAATCGAGCCATTGTATCACTATAAACTTATCATAGAGTAGCACTGTAAAACCGACTGCACTCATAATAAAATCACTATGTCACCGATTTTCCAACCTCAAATAATTCTTTCGACCTCCCGACTCCCTAATTTTTGACCAACTCTGCAGATAATCTGTAATCTTAGAGGAAGATCTGAACTGATCTACCGAAATTCAGTTCAAAAATTTTCTTGCACCAATCCGAATCCTCGTCATTCTGATGCACCCAATGGGATACTATAGTTAGCCTTTGTAACAGTCCACCTGCATTGAATAGCTGTCTATTTGATTTCACCTTCCAAGGGTTTTCCAGCACATGTTTAATTCTTCCAACATATGAGATGTCTTCAGGTATATAACATGATGACAAGGTATTTGAGGCATACTTTTACATCAATATTTGTCCTTTCACAAGTGTAACATGATGAATCTATTTTTATACATTTATGACAAGATGAAAAATCCCTAAAAGACATCAAGAAGAAGTCTTTGACCTATAATAAAAATTCTTGCTCATGAAACCCTTGAAGCAAGTATATACAAAATACATTTTATTATCTGTCTTCTTCATTACATAAATTCATAATTACATAGCCATTATGAAGACCGATCCTAGTTACACTTTATAACACTCCCTCTTAACTAGGGAGGTATTCATAATGGTACATGGTCACTTTCAATTTGAATAATTTCTCATAAGAAGAATCAGATTGGTAACCCATATGTATAACATCATATTAACCATCATCATTGTCATAGTGCAAGGCCTTGACTAACAGCTCCATCTCTCCACGAGTTCTTATCTACAATGTTGGTGAGACCAATAATGAGTATAAACCATCATCATTGCCTCTCTTGGATCATATCCCACCTGGTTTCACTAAGGATATGTGCATAAGGACTATTATTACTATTGGATTCCCAATCCTCAAAGAATATCGGTCCTTCCATGACTACTCTTCTCATAACGTCTTATCAGACTCTCAAAGTGTATCAGATGCCAGATGATTACCCAATCCTCCATTCTGTCTCCCAAAATGATGTGTCTATCTCTTCCTCTCAACTAGGGAGGACATATTCCTAAGCTTTATTCTTGGCTTAGGAGTCATTGAGTTTTCTTCCAAGTAAGAAACTCATTATCATTCCCCCTCTTAATCAGGGACCTGTAGCAGCAATGATGAAAACACCCAGCTGCTCATGAAGAACTCATTTCTTTCATCTTTGGGATATTTTCATAGGGCACAGATCATCCATCACTTTCATCAAGAGTAATGTCTTCTATCATAAAGTAATCCATCAATCTTCTCATATGGTCTAGCTTCATTCCATGTTGCTTTCCTCCAAACCATCCTTTTTCCAAGGATCTTTCATCCTGCCATATGGTTGTCAACCTCTGGAAGACATATACTTCCCTTTGGCAGCCCTGCATAACCTCATCAGATATTGATTAATTGTAAATATGAAATTTTAAGTCAAAAGTTACCTTAGTGATGACATTTTACCATGACATCTTCTTTTATGCATCGACATCCTTTCTTTATAGATTGACACATCTCTTAAAGATATGCTCCATCCTTTCCAAACTTCTATTAGAGTCTACATATCTTCCTAGGAGATTTTCTAGTCAAGTCTTCTTGGCTTCCTTGGATGTTGACTGCCTCTTTTCATGATTACACTTTTTTTCACGATCTCTTCTTTTCTCTTCCACACACTTTTATTTCATTCCTAGGAACTTCCAATGTTCAACTCCTTAATAGTATATAATCACCTCATATTCCATATGGGGACATATTATGTTGATTTCATCTGGTGTGGAACATGTCTATGGACAACTTGTGCCTCATAAGAGTTCATGATTTATTTAATCATACTTCTTCTACCTGCAACCATATGACATGTCTAAATGGCATCCAATGTCAACATAAATTTATATATGTACCTCATTTCTTTTCTTTGAGTCATCCTGTAGCATATTTCCTTAAAGAGTTTTATTCCCTTAACCTTCTTCATCAATATGTCATCATTTATAATCCCAGAATTATGCAATTTAGAATTTCTCAGGGTAACCTATTGCTTTATTTCTAACTAGTGAGTCCAAAGAGGACTCCATTTGAATATGTCAGCATCTGTTTCCTTATTGATTATTGAATGATGACCTTTATCTTGATGGCTTTTATATAAATGTTGTTTTTCAGTGAGGTTCCTAGGAGCCTCTTATTACATAGATGTCACATATATTTTACAGAAATCCTCCTACAACGAATCCTCCTTCTTCAATGCTTCCATCATGATGTCAATCCTGGAGTGATGCATTTATCTAATATACCATGCTTCCTAACAAGCTGATAGATAACTCTTAAAGAGGAAGATGATCTTAATAGAGATATTTCACTTCTTCTTTCTTAGGCTTCTTTGAATCCGGTTCTTGCATTTTTCTGATGATATGGGCTTCTTCCTTTTTCCTCTTGTCCTCATTAGATTTTTGGACAATCTTTCATTACACTCATAACATCGTATCTTATCCACGTTTCATCTTTTTTTCTTGAGGACCAAAATTACCGAATCTTTCCTTTCTCTTTAATATGGTAGCATATGCTTGATTCTCTTTATTTGATCCTATATTCACATTAGATTTTAACCTTGTCACTTTTAATTATTATAGAGACCACAAATTCTGGAATGGTGTTGCTTCTTTCTTTCCATAAATGCTTGAAGTGAAGTTTTCCAATCCCTCTGGTAGAGTATTCAGCACCACTGTAGTTATTTCTCTATCATACATTTCTTCTCCCAATTCCTGCAATTGATCTTGTATTTCAGAAATCTTCATGAAGTCATTTCCTCCTCTCTAGACATCTCCAATGTGAATAGTTCTCGTCTTAGAGATATTACTTCCCCTATAGTACTTACGGAGAACTGCTCCACCAATTTGTCATACATATCTTTTAAAGATTATATTTTGATACATAGGGAACAAGAGAGTCTTTAATGGATTCTATAAGAATCATTTGGGCTCTTATGTCTCCCTTCATGTTTTTGGGATGACTTCATTTTCCTTTTACTTCCATGCAAGAAAGTTTGAAACCTTAACCAGTTTGTTTCTTCCTTTGCAAAATGTAATTTTTGATAGATTCATATGAAGTCATAAAGATACTTACTTATGTAGATGATTTTCTTCTTCTTCCTTGTTTATTATGATGTAGATAGAAGCTCCATCTTAGATTGACTCTTTCAAGAGTGGTGTAAAGCGGTAGATCACCTTGGATCCTTGATGATGATGATGATGATGATTAAGGATGATGACTTCAACAAGGTGTCTTGATGATGTCTCCAATAATGTTGATTTGACTTCAACACCAAATAGTTGCTGATGGTGATGGATTCTACATGGCGTCCTTTTTCTTGGGATGGATTTTCCAAAAATTGCCTCTTAGAACTGAAGATTGACTCTTCAATGTAGATCTCTGACTTTTTCTTTACAAAAATTGATTCTTAATATCTTAACACTTGAGTGTCTTCTTGCAAAAAAACCCTTTCTTGTCTTCAGTACCTTAGCTCTGATACTATGTTGATAATTTGGTAGGGCGGTGCTTAAGTCAATTATCTTACTTGATAAATGCCTGTGTTATACTTGTTATGCTTCTTTACTTAAATCTTATCTTAGTTATCTTATTATGTCTTTCATCAAGTAAATTATCAAAACATAAGAGACACAAATTTTAGGCTTTTCAAGCCAGGGCCAAAACCTCTCCCTCTTGGAGAGGAAAACCCAAAACAATTTTTCTTATAGATCTCCCATTGAAGAGTACCATGGCCATGACATAGACCCTTGACACTAGTATGCCTCCAAGACCTTGTCACTGCTCTTTTAGCCTCCTTATGATGATGTTCTCTTTTCTGCACTATTCTGCACTACTTTGCACCAGGACATGACGTGGTAGATTGAACCCAAAAATTCCTCACATAGACTAAGACACAATCAACTTCCTTGATTGCACCATGTTGCACTTTAACACCATAACATGTCGATGTAAGGTTATCATTGTAGCAGCATCAAGACCACAATGATATATCACTGTACTGTGACCTCTATATAACACCAAAACGTAATCCATTGACTTTCCTGTGATCTTCCATTTGATACCGAGCATTATGTCACAACAATGCTAAGAATGGAACCATACATTTGAACCGAGACACCCTCTCCTGAAACACTGAAACACTGAACTATGGCATCATCCAAATTTCAACTACTATAATTAGTACTTGAACCGAGCCATTGTATCATTGTAAACTTATCATCGAGTAGCACTGTAAACCGTAGACTTGCACTAGCACCGAACCACTATCTCACTGAGATTTTCTCCGAACTTGCAATATGATCCGTTCTCAACCTCCTGAAATTTTGACTGGAACTCAGAAGATAATTCAAAAATATTAGAGAAAGATTCGAATTTGATTCACTATAATTCAGTTCGAAAATCTCATTCCAATCCGAACTTTGTCCATATCTTTTCTGCGCAATCCAGTGGGCTATTTATAGTGGTCATCCCCTGTAATTAGCCAACTTGATAGTGAATAGTCATGTCTATTTTGAGATGGCCTTCCAAGGGGTTTTCTCCAGCATCTTTAAGTCAACTTCTTCCAACATGATGACAAGGTCTTTGAGGCATACTTTTACATCAATATTTTTCCTTTCACAAGTGTAACATGCTGACTCTATTTTTATACATTTATGACAAGATGAAAAATCCCTAAAAGACATCAAGAAGAAGTCTTTGACCTATAAATAAACTTCTTGCTCATGAAATCCATGAAGCAAGTATATACAAAATTCATTTTTTTATGTTTGTCTTATTCATTACATAAATTCATAATTACATAATCATTATGAAGATCGATCCTAGTTACACTTTCTAACAACATCCCCACTTGTGTTCACACATGGGAGCTATCCTCCATGTGTTTCCCAGATCGCACCCCCATTGGGGAAAATAAAACAAAATATTATTACATAAAATATAGAATAAAAATATATATAATCCTTACCAAACTTCAATCATAACAAGTTAATAACATAGAAAACAACTAACATTTGCACCATGAGGTGCAAAGGCACACCGCGAGTGTTTTGGGTTTTTTTTCACCCTTCGAATATATATACAATAAAATTTGAAATAGAAGGGTTTCTAATGTCTCACGAGAGGTCGGGGATTGACTGGTCGAACGGGCTTGGAGGTCAGTTGGTCGTACGGGCTTAGAGGTTGGATATCTCTTCAAAGGTACAGTGTGCCAAGGGGCCCAACTATGTTGGATGTCATTGCTTCATGTCCTTTGTTCTAATGCCAAGAAAGAAAATAAATATGGATAGTAAAAGGTGAGAAAAAAATGGTGATCATAAGATATGGAAGATATTCAATCTAGTATAAGAACAAGTGGCTAGGTAGTAGTGCGGTTAGAGCTTGGATTACTCCATTTTTTAGAGTGATCACTTTAAATAGTAATAAATACAAGCGACCTGCATGGGAAAATAATCATTTAAAGTTGCATAGAGTGTTCAAAATGTCGCAATATGTGAGTTATGTTAATGTGAAAATTAAATTCCATAATAATAGTTAACACAATAAAAAATTAAGTATATAAATTTAAAATATTCAATATATAAATTTAAAATATTCAATAAATGTTTTTTTCTTTACATAAAAATGAGATTAATGTATAATTTTACAAAAATTCAAAAAAATGTTTCAAAAAATTAGTAATTAATACAAATTCAACAAGCATTCACTTCATGTCCATGGGGTCTTAGATAGACAATGATCAGGTGTGTTGTTAAGGCAATTTTGATTAGGAGCTCAAGTCCAAGCCATGGAAAAAAAACTCAAAATTGAAAATGTTTAAAATTGGTTGAAACCAAGATAGTTTCATAGGTCTTGTCTTCCTGATTTCGGCACCATAAATGGTTCGAAAAATAGACACCGTATGAAGAAGTTATTTCACTTTTAGTGGAGTGGGTCCAGCGGAGCACAGAGGGGCCAGCCCTCCTCCCATGGAACCTCATCATATGACCAGTGTGGGAGCTTAATGATTAAGAGCGCTTAAGGAGCCTAATCTCAAGTTTAATATTTAATTAAGCTTCAGTTTATTGGAGTTTAATATGGCAGAGATTTTGGAGGCGCACCCAAATTTAGGTGGACTTCCACTTTTAGTGGAGTTAAGTGGCTGTTGCCCCACATTTAGTGGAGGAAATTGGGGCAAAGTTGTTTTGGTCATAAGTTTCTCATTACTCAACCTTTTGGCACGAATTTTTTTTTGATTTCATATTTTATCAACATTTTGGACTTAATGGCATAGGTTTCAAAGCCATTCGACTCATTTTCATCCTATTTAGCTTCGGAGAAGCTTTTTGAGCCACTAGGGCCATTTTGGGTTTTGAGTTTGTTTGAGCTGTGGTTAACCTTTTTTGGTGAGAAAAAAGTCATTTTTGACTATTTCCTGCATTCCAGAGCCATTGGAATAGGTCCTAGCTCTGTTTGAAGACTTTCAGAGGCCGAAAACCTTTAGGAGAGTTTTCAGGGCCACCATGGCCATTTTGGGGTTTGAGATGTTTTGAGTTGTGGTTATCAGTTTGAGGTGAACCAAAGCTCTATTTCAGATAATTTCGACCTTATGAAGCCATTGGAAGTGGTTTCAAAGGAATTTGAGGACTTATACAGCCCGAAAAGTTGCAGAGAAGTTCAAAGCACCAGCAGGACATTGATGAAGAAATCACTCTTTATGGTAATCTTTCACTGTTTAGTGAATTTGAAAAGGCATTATTATATTTTTCTTGCCTTTTGAATCATTTTATATATTCAGATTTGTCTATTGAGACACTTATAATTTTGTATTGCATTTGAGAGCTTTTAATACAAGAGGACAAGCCCATTTTGGGAGGCTTGATCCAGGAGATGTAGCCCAAGAGTTGGGGTGAACTCCTATATTATATTGCTGTTGTGTTTTGATATTATATTGTTGAATATTGTTGCTGATACCCATGTTAAGTTTCAGCAAAAACAATTACACTTAAGATACATAAACAGTGAAAAGACATACACCATTTGCAAGCTAAATTTCCGCATAACGTCAAGTTTAAAGCAAGATCATTTTAATTAAATATGAGTGTTTACTTCTATTATTTCTTTAGGCAGAGTCTATAAGAGGGCCAGGTAGCCTCTGGATTCATCCTTTCTTTGAAAGGTGAAGTATCCGATAAATGCCCCTACAGTCTATCTCTGTATTAGAAATATGAAGTTCTCACATTTTCAGATTTAAACTTAGAGTATTTTTGCACTCATTTACATAATTGAAAATGGATACCTTGCACCCTTTTCAAGTACCTTCCATTTTCAGATCAGATGGTATCAGAGCTTAGGTTAAGCTTGGTTGTGCTTAGGTTGAGCATTGGATGAGCATTTTCTTTTGTGCAAAAGGTGTTAAAACAGTCAATCTCACTGTTTTATGGCTGCTTGATTAAGAAGGGGTCTTTATTGACATTTGGTTAAAAGCTTGTCATTTGTTGGAAAGCTTTGAGAACTTTTCTTTGGAAGTTCCTTTTGTTAAATTGACCATTTACATAATGTCAACTTCTTCTACAAGTGAAGTTTCCTCCTTCACGAGATTATTCAATGATGACATGAAGAATGAGTTCTTTAAGGTGAAGGACATGGTGCAGATTCTCATTGAGGATCAAAGAGAAAGTGTTAAGCTTCATGCACAATTGTTGGCTATGAAGGATGAGAAGGAAGCAATTATCCAAAGGTTGCATGACATGGAGAAACAACTCCTTCAAGCTCAAGAAGCTTTGTCCAAGAACAAGCGTGAGGAAGAGGTTAATCGTTCCAACTTGTCTTCAATTTCCTCCATTGAAAAGTGTGTTGGTTCTTTTGAAATACATACAAGAGGTATTGGGTCCAAATTGATGTTGAAAATGGGCTATCAAGAAGGCAAAGGTTTGGGCAAGCATGCACAAGGCATTGTTGAGCCTATTTGTGTTGTGGAGCGTCCCAAGAATATTGGTCTTGGCTATGAGCAACTTAATGGCGAAGCTTTGAGCACATGCATTCAAGAATGTGATGCAAATGTAAAGAGAACCTTTGTTCCAAGTTCTCAAATGCATTTATGTCAAAATTTTTCTAAGGATGATTGCCATTGTTTGAAGCCATCATTGCAGAAAGTAGAAGGTAAACATGTCGCTTATGGCGAGCATGAAAATGTAAGCAGTTTTCAAGACAAGAACAGTGATGAAAGTCTGAAAAGGGAAGTTGTCTCCTCTACTAGTTCATCGTCTTTCGAACACAAAAAGGATGGACATTCCATGCAGCAAAAGAGGTATAATTATTCACATGATCAATTTGATTATGTTTCAGCAAAGAATAATAATTATGCTTGTTCGAATGAAAGAAAAATTTGTTGCACATTTTGTGGTGGAGTTAACCATGTTGCTTCAAGATGCTGGTTGAAAAAGAAAGCACACAGGAAGCAGAAAAGGCAAAGAGAACTTTCTCAGAAAGTGCTTAAGAGTTGCACATTTTTTCAAAGGAAGGGACATGATGTCTCTCATTGTTGGTCCTTGCATCCAACAAATCGTCCAAAGCACATGCAGCTAGATGACAAAAAGCTTGGCGTAAGTGGATCTATGGAGTCCATTATCAATGTGGAAATGAAAGATTCACATGAAGAATTGCGGTTGCAACAAAAGACGCCATGGAGTTGGCTTGGTAGGAAGTGGATTAAATTCTTAATGCAGTAAGTCATACTCATTTTGTACATGCAAATTTCAGTTTGGTATGCATGTATTTCAGTTGAAAAGTTGATGCAAGATTGCATGTAAAAGCAGTTTCAGTTGAAGGAATTTCTTTGTTGTTGCAAAATTTCGCCATGGAGGTGTAAAAGATGAGTATGATACTCATTTATGTTGTAGCAATGTCTTTTGGTTCAGCTCTTAATCACCCACATGTTTTTGGGATGATGTACTTGTTGGTATTTGAAAAGAAGAGTTGAAGTTGCACATGTACATAGAGGTTGTATGTGTAATTAGCGAACTGTATATAGTTCATTGTACATGATACATACACATATGTTTGTCAAGATGTATCTTGTTGTTTATAGACTTGTGTCGATTGTGTCATACATGTTTATCGACTTGTGTCGGTTGTGTGCACATTTTTTTTACAGATTTTGTGTGTCATTTGTATAGCACATTTCATTGTCAACTGGTTGTTGATGTCGTATGTTGCACAAGATGCCTTTGGTGTCGTTTGGTGCAGAGAACGAAGTGTCAGTGCAAAGCAGTGCAAGATTCCATGAGCTGGAACGGCATGCAAGCAAAGAGGACACAAAGTTCAGCAAGTGTCATTGCTGGTTTCAGTATGGCAGATTGGTATGGCAAGAAAACTTGGTCGAGATTCGGCGCAAGTACATGGCTCATTCAGCAAAATTTGCCATGTGAACAGTTGGAAATTCAGGACAATTTTTGGAGGCTGAAGAGAAGAGGATGTCATTATTCTCTCATTTTCTGTACTACAGTTCAGTTTCAGAATTTCAATGAGCTTTTGGGGTCCAAAAGCCTCTCATTTGGGAGGTGTGATCAGGAGCTCAAGTCCAAGCCATGGAAAAAAAACTCAAAATTGAAAATGTTTAAAATTGGTTGAAACCAAGATGGTTTCATAGGTCTCGTCTTCCTGATTCCGGCGCTGTAAATGGTTCGAAAAATGGACACCGTATGAAGAAGTTATTGCACTTTTAGTGGAGTGGGTCCGGCAGAGCATGGAGGGGCCAGCCCTCCTCCCATGGAACCTCATCATATGACCAGTGTGGGAGCTTAATGATTAAGAGCGCTTAAGGAGCCTAATATCAAGTTTAATATTTAATTAAGCTTCAGTTAAGTGGAGTTTAATATGGCGGAGATTCTAGAGGCGCTCCCAAATTTAGGTGGACTTCCACTTTTAGTGGAGTTAACTGGCAGTTGCCCCACATTTAGTGGAGGAAATTGGGGCAAAGTTGTTTTGGTCATAACTTTCTCATTAATCAACCTTTTGGAACGATTTTTTTTTTTATTTCGTATGTTCTCAGCATTTGGGACTCAATGTCATAGGTTTTAGAGCCATGGGAGCTCATTTTCAGCTTGTTTAGCTTCAGAGAAGCTTTTTGAGCCACTAGGGCCATTTTGGGTTTTGAGTTTGGTTGAGTTGTGGTTAACCTTTTTTGGTGAACCAAAAGTCATTTTCGAATATTTCCTACATTCCAGAGCCATTGGAACAGTTCTTAGCTTTGTTTGAAGACTTTCATAGGCCGAAAACCTTTAGGAGAGTTTTCAAGGCCACCATGGCCATTTTGGGGTTTGAGCTGTTTTGAGTTGTGGTTATCAAGTTGAGGTGAACCAAAGCTCTATTTCAGATAATTTTGACCTTATGAAGCCATTGGAAGTGGTTTCAAAGGAATTTGAGGACTTCTACAGCCCGAAAAGTTGCAGAGAAGTTCAAAGCACTAGCAGGACATTGATGAAGAAATCACTGTTTATGGTAATCTTTCACTGTTTAGTGAATTTGAAAAGGAATTATTAGCTTTTTCCTACCTTCTGAATCAGTTTATATATTCATATTTGTCTATTGAGACACTTATAATATTGTATTGCATTTGAGAGCTTTTAATACAAGAGGACAAGCCCATTTTGGGAGGCTTGATCCAGGAGATGTAGCCCAAGAGTTGGGGTGAAATCCTATATCATATTGCTGTTGTGTTTTGATATTATATTGCTGAATATTGTTGCTGATATCCATGTTAAGTTTCAGCAAAAACAATTACACTTAAGATACATAAACAATGAAAAGACATACACCATTTGCAAGCTAAATTTCCGCATAACGTCAAGTTTAAAGCAAGATCATTTTAATTAAATATGAGTGTTTACTTCTATTATTTCTTTAGGCAGAGTCTGTAAGAGGGCCAGGTGGCGTTTGGATTCATCCTTTCTTTGAAAGGTGAAATATCCGGTAGATGCCTCTATAGTCTATCTCTGTATTAGAAATATGAAGTTCTCACATTTTCAAATTTAAACTTAGAGTATTTTTGCACTCATTTACATAATTGAAAATGGATACCTTGCACCCTTTTCAAGTACCTTCCATTTTCAGATCAGCAACTCCTAGATGTTAAGTCACTAGTTCAATTCAACCAAAGTTCTTATAAACCACTCAAAACCAAAAGTTCTATAAGGTTTTTTTTTAAACAAGAAACTAACATAGCCCCTATCATTTCATTTTAGGTAAGCAATTTTTAACAAGTATAGATCATCTCCTAGTCAGCTACTCATTTACAAGAGAGCTTTGGTTAAAAATGAAGACAACTCCAAGGGTGAATGCTATTTGGAAAGGGAATACTTTGGAGAGTTGTCTTAAAAATTGGACTCTCGAGGAATTAAAATATATATCAACGCTATGCTCATGTGACCTCTTGGTGAATATGGCTTACAAGGAATTTTGAGCTATTTTAGAAGCCAAAGTCAACGAAACTCACAAGCTAAACTAATATTTCTAATCTTCTCCTCCACTACATAACCATATTGGTGACAATATTCTAGTTCATTCTCCAATTCAAAAGTCTCGAGGATGGTGCTAGCGAGATAGAAAACGTTATGGGTGTAGTTTGGATATTGTTTTTCATAATTTTTTAGATTTAAATTTGGCTTGTATATTGGTATAAATAACTATGTTGAACTTTAGGTACTCAAAATTCTTATAAACATTACAATCAAAAGAGTGACGAATAAGGATTTAACGACTTAAAAATGCAATTATCAATTGGAAAAAATACACTATAATTATTGCAAGATAAATAATTCATTAGATTTTTCCCAATTTATTCTATTGGAAATTAGGTCGTCATAAATATTTTGTTTTTGTAAGTCAGCACCCACAGGGGCATTGAACCGGTGACCTATCGCATGGAGTGCCTTAAAAGTGCATCCTTCACCGTTAATCCAAATCCCCGTGGGCTTAGTCATCATAAATATTTATTAAAACATGCTTTTAGCTTTAAAAAAATACTAAATTGAGTTGTTCATCAATTTAACCACCAAATCAAATCACTCCTTTACCAAAATGGAAGATCTCCACAAATTCTTTATGCTAATTAATGGAAATTATAAATTGTTTTTAACCACCTTCTCAAAATGGATAATCTCCCCAAATTATTTGGGCTAATCAATGGAAATTATAAATTGTTTTTAACCACCTTTTGAGAAGGCTATCTTAGGCATTTCATGCATTGTGCAGGAATTGGAGCAAACTTCTAAAAAATATTAGGAAACCATCCGAGAACCTTTGAACCTTTTAAATATAAATAATTTCTTTACAAAAAGAGGCTTACAATTACAAAACATCAAATCACTATTTACAGCATGTTATAGATAATAAATATGTTCTGCAAGCATTAAAACTACTATACACATATACACCACTTCTCTGCATTTTTTGCAACACACAACGACATATTTTCTTACCAAAATTGTTCGGAAATATCACTAGCAGAAGCCAAGTTAAGATCAAATCTTGAGGTATGATGAGAGATAGGCAAGGTGCCATGAAAGAGATGTCATACATAACATGTTCAACGTTGACGAATTCCATTGAAGAACTTTCAATAGCTTGTTCACCTTCACCAATTTGTAGTTCACATCATCACGAACCAAGTAGTTGCCACTATGCACATGAAGATCAATAGTAGTGGTGGTGGTGTTCATGCTGAGATTATCTGCATTAATATTCATATCTCCCAAATCTATGCCTCTTCCCTCTTCCTTCTCCTTCCTTGTCCTCTTGAATAAAGCTTTCACATGAATTATTTCATTAGTAATCCTAGTTACCATCATAGCACAAAGATGTACATGCTTGATCCCATTGTATTGCCCTTCTTGGCCCTCCTGAAGCCTACATATATCAATAAATCAAGAGAATCCCCACATGAAAGCTACAGAAAAAGGTTAAAACTTAAAATCTAGTCTCTTCCTGTACTGGAAATATGAGCCAGACTTTACATACTATCATCAAGGTTGGAAATATTTTAATATGATTATTGTTCAAAGTTCTAAGATCATCCACTATCTTGATTATGTATGTTGCAAACACAACTGCATATTCACAATATATTCAAATGATTCACACTGGAATTTAAGGATATAATCTATCGTGGACAAAAATTAATGGTCCATCAAAAATTTTGCATTCCAGTTCGAAGAATGACAACTTTGTCCCTTAGAGAAACTATATGGCTAGGTCGTCTTAAGCTTGGAATGAAATTCCCTACAAAATAATTGCTAGAGATGAATGTGTAAGGAATTCCTTCTACCTCAATTGTCCCATGCAATTTGGCTTTCAGTTGGTACATACTCTTTATAGGCTCCAACCCTATTTTTTTTCAACAACATTCCCAAACGCATAAGGAAAAAACCTTTGTATCATCATGTAAAATACCCATCAAGGTGTAATTTTTTCCAATAATTAAAGCATGATAAGGAGATTATATTATCTATCAAGCAAATTAATTCTATGCATTGTTGTTTTAGAGGAGATTCTAGTACCTTGATACTGCCAACCTCTTTGATATCATTGATGATATTGAACTAATATGCTATATGTACTTTGCCTACTGTGCATATCACTACATCCACACATGTACTCTATATTGTTAATCTACTTAATCATGGTAGAATAGGTTAGTGGATTGAATGTTCTCCATGATCTGCACACGTAATTGGTTAAATTGCAGTCTATTTTAGCATTAACAATGTTTAAAGAACCCCATCTAATGTTTGAATAAATTTGGTCCTAATTTGAGCAACAATTTACATTTTGAACAAATCTATTAACCCTCACAATAACTGGACCAATTGACATATGGGCTATAAGCAATATTCAAACAGTGATATCTAAAGGAATGTCCAGGCATAAGTTCATGGAAGGTCAGATAGAATTTAAAATCTAAACATTTGTGGATCTTTTCAGGAGGGCAATCTCTTCAAACATACACATGATGACATCAGTTAATGAGTACTGAAACAATGACGGTTTGGGTAGCTCTCTCTAAATGTTGTAACTATCCTAGGATTAGGAATTTTCACTATTACATGTTGCATATTGTTGTGGAGGTAAATCCCCTCTGTGGATAGAGGCGATCCCTACTAGCCCAGACCGGGTCTACCAACAATCGTCACACGCTATAGTGCAGGTTCCTAATTGCGAATAAACCAACTAGTGATGAAGGCTTACCTGGAATCCAACGTTGTCGCTTGTAGAGAAAGTAGCGCTCCCATTCCTTAGCTCTGGCAGATCACAATCCTCACGATCTCTGTGATCGGACACCTGCACACGCAAGAAACAAAACAAACGCGAGCGTAAAATCCAGTATATGCAACTATATGTCAGTCAGAGAAGACATAACTCATCATCATAATCAACAACAGGAGTGGAACCATAACCAATAGTCGCTTATCATTAATCGATCAAAGAAGAATACAACCATAGCCCTGACGTTGAATTCTCCTTCGGAGGGTCGCCAGCGGAACACGTCTCGAAAAATCCTATCGGGGATAGGACAAACCTCTCTCTTCAGATGTCTCGACAATAATCTCCTTGCTTGGATTTGGCCTTAAGGGAATGAATCAAGGCTCTTGCAGCATAAGGCTCTGATGGCTCTTGGGAACTTGGAGACTAGCTTGCAAAGGGGATGAGCAAGCTTTTATAGATGGAGGAAGGGGAGTTGGGATCCCTATAATCATGGGATTGGCCCTATCCTCAAGGAAGATTCCATGAGAGGTGGCAAACCACTTCCTCTACATGGAGATCCGGAGCCAAACCTCCCAACTCAAATTAGATACCAATTTCTGGATCAGTTAGGATGAAACTTCTGCCATTTATTTTAAAAAAACACTCCTTAAAATGGCTCGTGCGAGTGCGACTCTGGGACAGAGCACCAATTGGCGCGCCCTCTTTGAAGGATTTCGCCCATTGGCGTGGGTACTGAACTGGTTGCCCGTGCCAATGCAAAAAGGGGTGTTTTTAGGGTTTTTCACAAGGATTTGTCTTTAGGGCAATGAAAGTACAGGTTTAGGGGAATGCCATGAAAGTGTTTTCAAGTTTTTTCACTGCTCACAGGTCACGGAATGAGCCCTCCAATTGTGCGGGATGGGGAATTGTAGGGACGGTGACAAATTGTTGTGTAACAGATGCCCCCTAAAGCATGAGGCCCGAGAGAGAGAGAGGGGTGAAATGCTTTGCGAGAACGTGTCCAACTAAAAACACCTCCATCGGAAAACTTCCGTAGAGAAGTACAACTGATATCTCAAATACATGATAGATACGTGGTATGGGCGCAGCCATCCATAACAGAGTATGTAATGACCCAGATCCAAGGCGTGGACGTAGCCATCTAGTGAGGATCGGTAAATAGACTCAGGTATGGTCGCAACCATCCAATCAGTGAGTCATGTAACTAATCATAATAATCCACAAAATCGCAGCCTAGATTATAACAAGCAGAATCCAGGGTCTTGCGCTCCATCTCAACCCGAATAAAGTACAAGTTCAAGCATGCGAATATGTGAGCTGAAGTCGAACATGCAAGAACATCGTCTGATTAGCAACCAATGATGAAAGCTGTTAACAGACGCGAGAGGTACCGCCATTAATGCCAATGGTCCCTAAGGTACTACAGGTAAAATCTACGACATGTGAAAAACGAGCTGACATCGAACACTCGCAGAATCACTCGATCGGAGGTTAATGATGAAAACCTCACGTCGAATGCGAAGAACCTGCCATTGAGGCATGGAGGCTCTAAGGTACGAGAAGGGAGTCTCTAGATCAGCTTCCTGGATAATGAGCTGAAGTCGACAGGAAGTGACCTTGATCGAAGGTGGGCCATAGTGTTTCCCACATCATCGATGCGAGACAGAGGAACATAATATTTTTTTGTGAATCACGATCAGATGAGAATTAGAGAAAGGTTGATACTTGCAGAGGTCAACTTCTCTTGAACACATAAACGGCACGACAGTGAGCTTGGTAGTATTTGACTTCAACAGATCAGAGGTCATGGCGACGAGGCAAAGAGCATATGAGAGGTCAAAAAGGATCACCCAAACCCACAGAGGCAAGTGGAAAAATGAGATGAAATGTCCCCAACCCGACACGAATGCAGACAAGTGCCATGTCCAAGAGTGACATACTACCGACACGATAATGATTGTGGTTCCATTTTCCCCCCACCATTTCTGGTGAGTACCCCAATTATTTTGATAACAAGCTTGAAGGGGATAGCATATGCTTGTAATATAAGTTCATCCTTCAGACGAATCCATCCTGGTACATTTTAACGAGCCCTAGGAAGGAGCGACTCGAATAACGTCATTATGACTGAATCCAATGTCATGAGGGTTTAACAAGTGTGATAGAGGAAGAACTCGACGTCTTTTCATATTTAGAGAGTTTGAAAAGACATCAGAAAAGTAAACTCCAATGGTCCCTTTTCGTAAATAGTTCCTCAGATCCGAAAAGGTAGAAAACTATGTCTGAGGAAACCTCCTAGTCTCAATAGGCTAGGGTATTCCTTTTTCGTAAATAATCTATCCCAGCCCGAAAAAGGGGTAAACGTATACTGGGTAGATGTTGTTTCGTGTCCACTTTAATGAGATCGAAATGACAAGGAACTCGAAAACCTTTTCATGTTTAGAGAGTCAGAAAAGAGCTGAAAAATGACTCCAAAATGAATTTTTCGTGTATTTATCGAGTCCGAAAAAGTATAAAATACAACTCGTGTCACCATTTAAGTCGCATAAAGACCTGTTGCTGCACAAAAAGGCAAGTGTAAAATCCATTTTCGACAAAATATATTGAAATATTAATAAAAAATGACTTTTAAAACCTAATTAGATTTCAAAAAGTTATAAATAAGTCTCAAATGGTAAAAACAAAATTACTTTTACTATTTACCTTATTGGAGAGCAGCAGTGGTCCATTTGTGTGCAAACTTCTGACGGCGACTACGACTGATCCGGGACATTATTCAGTTCCGCATTTGTTCCAGGTAATAGGTGTTTCCTTAAGCTCCATTCCAATCCATTTTTTATATGTTTTTATTATGTATTAGACTTCTGGGCGAACCATTTTGAAATTTTAGGGCTCGCTCAATTGGCGCGGATATCGGGCACGGACCCGCGCCAATGGACATTTCTTCACAAAGAGGTCGCGCCAATGGCGCAACGCAATTTTCCGCTCAAAATTTTGAATATGTGAGCTATCTATGTGGATTTTCAAATGTTCCAGAGATCTAACAATGTATTTTTTATTGTGTTGATGCAGATATAAAGGAAAAAATGGTTATCGAATGGAAGGAAAGGGAACATGGAGAGGAAGACGAAATGGCTATCGAGAATGAAGCCTGCATGACTGCACTTAAGAACTATGGACTTAAGAAATTCTTCCTCACACCCTGCTTACGAGCTCAGCCAGAGCTGCTACAGTACCTGGTCAGCATATGGGACGAGAATGAGGAAGTTTTTAAACTTCGGGACCAAGTGTTGGAACTTGAGGTTTCTGACGTATATTTCATAACCAGACTGTCGTGCAGAGGTCCGGTGCCCATCCTGACAGGCAGCAGACCATCTGGAGAGAAGATGGAGCAAGTAATGGCGAGAGTGTGCCCAGGGGCACAAACTGGATCGAGAAGCGGGAAGGTGGATATCCACACTTTCCGCGATCTAGCACTCAGGGTAGTGCTACACACCATTACGTAGGCTGCGGGATCGCAAGCGCTGCATGAGGCGACCAAGGCCCAACTCATACTAGCCTCCGAGTGTATGAGCCCTACATTGTTTGATTGAGCTACTGCAGTGACAACAAATATCAAAAGGCATCTTACAAGGTGCAAGCAAGTCAAACTGAAGTAGTTTGGCTACGGTTCCATTTTGGTATCGTTCATCCTGGAACGACTACCTATCTTTCAGGGCCAAGGGGCCATAGTTGCTGAGCCGATACCAAGAGAGCCAAGGATGGCTCGCTGGGCAGCACTTATGCCCAGGTCAGGAGGAGGCCAACAAATGTCCTGGAGGCCATAGTTTTTTGGATGGTTACGGCATCAGTTGATCGTGGTCGAGGATTGGCCCTATGCCGGGACCGATTTCACTGGAGACCCAAATCTCCCACTTCCAGAGGGGGATGACTGGGACGAGGAGTTGGGTATGACCTCTCTTTTTTATTTTTGTGTTTTATGATTTTTTTTGGTAATACATGTCCGTTCTAACACCAATTTTGTATGTATGCAGATGTCAACCCAGAGAGACCTGCCAGTATGTCTCCCATTGCACGGAGAACTCAGCCCGCAGTTGACCCTCAGGCAAAGGGTGCCAAGGGAGGAGAGTTGATCCAGAACCTTGAGGGGATTGCCCGGGGGATTCCAGACTATGCCCGGCTGGCAGATGTCCCAATGGCGTATCAGAGACATACAGTGGGAGTGCCTAGTCGCCTCCACCGACTTTTGAGACGCTTAGTGCGTGCGGTAGCATGTTACCATGAGCACCATGCGGATTAGACACCTAGGGCTTCTTTCATGCATATATTTTTGAGAGACATGTCGTCTCCGGATGTATTAAGACGAACATGTATATTTTTTATTTTATGTGATGCACACTATGTAAACATTTCGACACACATATATATACATACCTATTTCTGGATGGATCTTCTCACATGTGATGATGTTTTATAAATTGCGCAAATGTCTATCTAGAACCAAATTAGCTACTGCATCTGTTAATGTATTCATATGTCTGGGTATGTGTTGATATGTAATATAGTCAAAATTTCTCTCCAGTAGACGAATACGCAAATATAGACGTAAAATGGATGGATTTCTTACTGAATAATGCCCGTTAAGCTGTAATACTACAAGTTGTGAGTCTAGATACACAAGTAATTCACGAATGCCAAGGTCCACAGCCTCGGTTAATAATTCCAATACAACACTATATTCCGCGATATTATTTGTAGCAGGACCCAGACACACACCTTGCAAGTTAACCAACTCACCAGCAGGATCATAGATTACCCAGGCTGCTGAGGATAGATTCCTGGTACTGCGGGAGGCACCATCCGCGAAACCCACAAACGGAGTAATGGACATCTGCACAATCAGGAAGACCCGATCAGCAGAAAGACGCTTACATCGCACACCACACCACACATGCACACAAATGAATATACACACAATACTCGTTTTACTATATAGGGCCCATGCCACATGGGTTGGAGCTTTCCTGCCCCGAGTTTGTCGTGCGCTTGGTCGTATAGGAGGACAAGGTCCCCTTCGACAAAGGAACGTGGAGAGACTGATTGATCAAAGTGTGCTTTGACCCGCTTTTTCTGTGCTTCAAGGACTAAAGCAGCCAAGCGGCGGGTTTCATCCAACCGTTCCAAATACAAGAGATGCTCTTCTTCAGGAGAAGCATCGGGAAAAAGTTCCACAGCTAGCTTTAAGGAAGGAATTTCACACTCAATCGGAAGAGTCGCTTCCAGACCATACACCAATTGGAATGGTGTGAATCCAGTCGCACTCTTTGCTGACGTCTGGTATGCCCATAGAGCTGAGAATAATTGGAGGTGCCAATTGTACTTATGAATTCCAACTGTTCGTTGAAGCATTGTGACCAAAACCTTGTTCACAGCCTCAACCTGGCCATTTTCCTGGGGGTAATATGGCGTTGAGCTATCGTGTCGTAAGCCCAATCTTGATGTCAGCTCGGCCATCATGTAATCTCGAAAGTGAGTACCGTGATCGGTAACAATGGCCTGAGGGACCCCGAAATGTGCAATGATATGGTTGAAGATAAATTGGGCAGCTGTCTTACCATCGGCGGCTAGTGTAGGCATCGCTTCGGCCCACTTAGTAAAGTAGTCGACAGCGACGATTATATATGCATGCCCCCCGACCGAATGAGGCTTACACGTCATGAAATCTACGCCCCATTTTGCGAAAGGGCCGACGGTAATGACAGGATGCAAAGGGAGGGGTGGCGCGTGCATCTTGCGCTGGAAAACCTGGCACGCGTGACATTTACGGACTGCAACAATACAGTCTTTAAATATTGACGGCCAGAAGTAACCCGCACGCAGAATCTTCTGGGCGGTGGCATATCCAGACATGTGACCGCCACAGGCGCCACTGTGACAGTAATTTAAGACTCTTTCAGCCTCTTCCAAAGTCAAACACCGACGGAGCACTGAATCTACTCCAACCCAGTATAATGTATCGCCTACAATGCGGTAGGGTTGAGACTGATGCCGAATCCTACGTTGGGAATATTTGGTCAACTTAGAGCGAAAATATGACATATGAAGATACACAATAATATCGCCATACCATGGGTCACGGGTGCTGATAAGGAATATGGTTTCGTCTGGTATATGTTCTTCAGAATGAGATGGGGGGGAGTCTGTCGAGAGGGAGCAAATAAGATCTGCGAAAACCAGTGATTTGGTCGACTTAGCAGTAGTAAACTCTAGGTCAAACTCCTGAAGGATAACGATCCATTTCGAGTATTTTCCCCCCAGTAATTGTCGAGAAAGAATATATGTCATGGGGTTGCAATCCGAAACCACGGTTACGGTACGCAGTAGGATGTAGTGGCGGAAACGTTGCATAGCTTATACAACTGCTAGAGCTAGCTTCTCGACATGAGCGTAACGCGTTTCCATGTCGAGAAGATTTCGTGATAGATAGTAAACAACGTGTTCGTTGCCATCATCGTCATCCTGCACCAAAACCATAGCTATGGTGCTAAACGTGGCAGCCAAGTATAGAGTGAAATCACGGTGATATTTTGGAGGCCGAAGCAACGGAGCATTAACGAGTAATGTCTTAAGCTTTTCAAAGGATTGTTGAGCAATGTTGTCCCAATGAAAGGGAACGTTTTACTTTAGAAGACGCGTGAATCCTTTGGCCACTTCCGCGTAGTTCGGTATAAAGCGTCGTAGGAAGTTATTTTTTCCCTGCAGACTCTGCAATTGATATAGCGAGGAGGGTGATGGGAGATTGACAATGGCCTTTACCTTTAGGGGGTCGAGGCAAATCCCGTCCTTGGAAACTATGAACCCCAAAAGACGGCCAAAATCCACGCAAAAGATGCATTTATGAGGATTGAGCCGAATGTTATAGCGTCGACAGCGAAGGAAAATCTGGCAGAGTTGTTCTGGGTGGTCCTCTCGCCGAGCTGAGTGAGCTGGAAAATCGTCCAGATAAGGCTATGGCGTATGTCATGGAACGCGTAAGACATAGCACGCTGGAAAGTAGCTCCAGCGTTCTTCAAGCCGAACGGGAGCTTTTTATAAGCAAAAGTACCCCACGGACAGATGAATGCAGTCTTGTGTTGATCAGCGGGTAGAATATTTATCTGATTATACCCGGAAAAACCGTCCATCAGGAAATAAATCTCACTCCCAGCACATTCGTCAATGATTTGATCTATGAAAGGAGTGGGGTAGTTGTCCTTTGGACAGGCCCGATTAATATCTCGGTAATCAACACAAACTCTGATAGTGCCCTGTTTCTTATCTACAGGGACAATGTTGGAGACCCATTCTGTGAGGGGAATCGGGTAAATGAAGCCTGCGTTCAGAAGTTTTTCAACTTCTGCTTTAATGGCAGTGGCTTTGCGAGGATGCACTGAGCGTAGGCGTTGGCGTACGGGTTTCGCACCAGGATAGGTAGGAATCTCATGCACTACTATGCTGGGATCAATCCCGGGCATTTCCTCATAGGACCAAGCGAACACGTCTCTGAATTCTCGAAAAAGATCAGTATAAACTCGTATCTCATCAGGAGAACAAGTCACTCCCACGTGTATATTCTCAACTATGCCCGGTTTAACGAAGATGTCAATTGGAATGGTTTGAGTAATGTTGCTCAGGTTTCCCTCTGAAAGCACCTCATGTGTCAATATGGGTGTCTAGAGAGGTGGAGTGGGAACCTGAGATGCAAAACGCTCTAGACAATTTGACATTGCCCCCAAGCTAGGCATGAATGAGGAAGGATGATGTCCATCGCTCCAAGGCAGCTCCTCAAGAGACATTGTTTCAACAATGGCTTCATCAGAAGGGAAAATCTCACGATTTCACAGTAGTTAATCTCTACTGGAGTTAAGGGCATCGATTCTCCAAACTCAGCCACCTGCTCAGGCGTAGGGATGAGCCATGGGTCGTCAGACCTAGAGATCATATTAACTTGAGCGGTGTGCGGTGGTGGTGCGGGAAAAATACCCATGAGGACGGGGTCCTTGAAGAGACCGGGTCCTACACTGTCAGGGGGATTTGGGATCTGATCCATGTACGGAACATTGTTCTCAGAAGTGGAGGTGAAGAAAGACAACTGATCCACAGTAATTATTTTTCCCTCTTGAGGGAACTTAATAAGTCGAAAGAGGGTGGACGACACGCATAACATGGCGTGAGTCCAACTGCGACCGAGAAGTATATTGTAGTTAAGCTTGGCGTCAACTACTTCTACTTCTACGTTGACTGTCTTCCCCTGTAAGGTAATCGCTAAAATCTCAAGAACACCCAGGGGTTTTGATTCCTGACCATCGAATGCCTCTAGAGCATTAGGAGATGATGAAAGGACCGGAGAGCCAATGGCCTTCCAACTAGCAGACGACATGACATAGGTAGAAGCACCTTCATCCACAACGGCCCTATGAATGTTAAGACCGTTGATCCCAACTTGAATAACAAGAGCGATCTGATGTGGAAGTTGGGGGGTAAAGTTCTCTAAGTCGAAGGTGAGAAGATTAGAATCAGTGGGATCGATCCCACCGATTGTAGACAACAAAGCTTTCCGTTGTGACGGGCAACTTTGAAGAACTTTCAATGCAGACATGGCAGAAGGTGCCTGTGCCAAATCATCAACAATACTGTAGTGCTAAGTGGCACGGGCATTCGGATTATAGGAAGATCTTCGTAGAAAACCTTTAGAAGGTGGCCTCACAACAGGTTCAGCAGTAGGCTTCTCAATCTCCAACGAATCGGAGACAGGTGGGGGAGGTGGACCGTCCACAACTGCCTTCCCAGGTGCCTGACACGATTCGTTGTAATCCTTCGAACGCATAGCAATAGAGATAGGTGCAGCACCATTCATCATAAAGACCTGAGACCCAAATGGTGAAGATGGTGAAGGTTGTTCAACCATCTGTGTCTGCTAAGACAGGAATGGCTCTTTAAGAACTGTCGGAGTCCCTTTGGAGCCTTTTAGAAGTTGACTAACCTCGGATCGTTGTGGACAATCTTTGGTATAATGATCTCCTTCACAAATGAGGCAGGGGTACTTCGGTTTATGTGGGGAACCATCCTCGGTACGGTGTTTGGACTCTGGCTTTGGAGCGTCGGATTTGGATTTACCTTTGCCCTTTTTCTTTCCTTTGGAGGCTTTTTCCGTAGGATTAGCGTGAACTGCGTTAACCTCCGCAGTTTTGCCAGAATCGGGAGGGGCGGGAAGAGCAGAATTATTGGATGAGTTGGAATTCTTCTTCCCATTCGAAGATTTCTTCGAATTCTGAGAGACGGAACCAATAACACCATCCACCGCCGAGGTAGGTGGAGATTTAGAGGTTCCAGACCGTGGAGCATCAGGAAAAATATCATAAAGCGTGCCGGATTGAGAGTATACCAGATCCAGATATTGGGCACACACTATGGATTGTTCTTCAGTCACACACGCTCCCATAGCAATATCTTGGGCGATTTTGTTAACGAAGGAGGTGGTGAACCAATGAGTTAGTATCTGATCAGGTATATGGAACTTGATCAATCTACGATGATGTCGCCACTCATGAATGTGATCAGAAATGTGGGTGGCTTTGTCGTGCTTCAAAGAAGTCAGGAGGTGCATCCCGGCTTCGTAGCAGACCGGTAACTGAAAGTGAATCAGAAAATTCATGGCTAACGTATTGAAATCTTGAAAGATTCCATGGGATAATTCAATATACCACTTAGTGGCAGCACCGGTCAAAGTGCACTGGAAGAGGCGTAGACGAATTGAATCATCCACCCAAGATTTGGATGAACACCAAAGATGGTAAGTCATCACATGAGCTTGGGGGTCCTCCCCAGCTTTACCCTCAAACTTGGGGCAATCACCGGGTACCTTGGTAGGAACCGCAGGCCAATAAGGATTGTGTAGAATTGGATCATTAGTTAATTTCGAAACATCTGGTAATTCCAAGGTAGCCAGGAACGGCAATGGCGGATTGGACGGCATACTTGGCCCTGGATAAGGACCAGTACCTGTACTCCACGCTGGTTGAGAATATCCTTGCCCCCAGGGGTTCTGTCCAGCAGGATTCTGACCGTAGTGGATATAGGTCGTATAACCAGTCTGATTTGGTTGCTGGTAACCAGTGTATATGGCTTGATAACCAGAGTATGGACCTTTATTATATGTCGGCCCTATGTGAGCATCATGTGGATTTGGCTGTTGAGCATAGGTGTAGCCGAGTTGTTGAAAGTAATAGTTAGAACCTTGGGGATGGTTATAATTCGTTCGGTATTGACCATGAGAATAGTAACCGCCTTGAGGTTGAGTGGGATACTGATAGGTGGGACCCCGCTGAGCCTGATAATTAGGGCGCTGCAGTTGATTTGGCTGCGGCATTGAATAAATCGGCTGTTGGGCAGGGTTGACAGGATGAGCAGGCTGGCCTGGCTGAACAGGCTGACCTGGCTTAGCGGGTTGCCCTGGTTGAACAGGTTGACCCGGATAAACAGGTTGTGTCGGTTGTGCAGGTTGTCCTGGCTGTTGAGGAGCACTAGGTTGTGCCGGATGGGCCGGTTGGCCTGGTGGAGGGACACCAGGTTGTGCCAGATTGGCCGATTATCCTGGTGGCGGGATACCAGGTTGTGCCGGATGGGCCAGTTGGCCTGGTATCGGAATGGAGCCAGGTGGTTGCTGATAACCGGTTTGACCCGCAACAGGACCATAAGATGGTCCTGGCTGATGTGCAACGTTGGGACCAAGAGGATACTATGGTTGCAAAGGTTGAGAAGGTTGGACTTGCCCCCAAAGACCATATACCGGTCCCGGTTGGTACCCCGGTTGGCCTGTGAGTCCTTGAGGTTGCCCAGGTGGGACTCCAGGGAGAGGCTGCACGAGTTGACCAGAAGGGTTGTAATACTGTCCTTGTGGACCGTACAATGGCCCTTGCTAGCCCGGAGGGTAGCCCTGTATGGGCTATCCCTGCGGGTCATAAGGATAGCCAGGCTGGCCCGAAGGTTGGCCTTGAAAAGGTTGTCCTTGCGGGTTGTAGGGCTGTCCAGCCTGGTTATATGGTAAACCCTGAGCATGAAGTTGAGCCTCAGGAGCAGGTAAATGTAAAGGGTTCCCATGCTCATCGTACTGATATGGAAAGACGTACACGGGTGTACCATCCTGTGCATAATGCGAAAAGTACGAGCGGTTGGGATCTTGAGAGGACTGTCCGACCTCGGGGTTCAACTGTTGCAGAGACAATCGATACTCCTCTAGAGAAATGTTCTCCAGCATAGCAGATGCTATGTAGATGTCTTCGGGAAGGGATGTGGTCCTTACGGACTGGGTAGTAACGGCGGGTGCAGATGCAGCCACACAAACAGTGGGCATGGAGGGTACAAAAGTAACCTGAGGGGATGACGTAACGGGCGTCCGTGGAGACATCCCCAATGAAGGAACAACCGGCCTCATAGAAGGAGCTGATACCCCCATAGAGGCAGCGGCGGCAATAATCTGACCCAAGGATCTATACCCGGCTAGTAATGAGGGACCAGGTAATGACATAACAGATGGTTCAGGGTTGTCTCCTGGAAATAACCTCCGAGGAAACAACTGGTAATCTTCACCGGACGTGGGGATTTCCTCGCTAGATTCACTCATGTTTGAGCCTGCCGCTGGATCTCGTAACAGACGGCGAGGACTAGGAGTAATAACAGCAGCTATAAAAGGCGAACTCGATGTAAGAGGAGGGAAATCTTCCCCTACTCCCAATCCAAACCAAGGGTCGGAAAAGGGCCAATTGAACTCAACTGGTCCTCCAAAGGGCTGCTCAGACAGAACCGGTCCCCCGTCGGGAAACTCGGAAACGATGGGCTGTTGGGGTTCAGCAGAGGATTGAGAAGCCTCTGATGAATCATCCTTATATGGACTACCAGTAGAAGAAACAGAAGGTTCCGCCACTGTGACAACAATGACAAAAGATCAAGCACAACACACACGGGCTGAAAAAGAGTCAAGACACACAATCAAACGGCCAACAAGAAAAATCTAACAGGGCGTGTGATCGCGGGTGATTTATTTTACCACATTGAAACTTAGAAACTTCATCGTTTCATGTTTTAAGAGTCGAGAAATGGATGAAAGGTGACTCTATCTCTTTCAGTTTTGAAGCAAGCATGAAAGGACAAGCGCTTGGTGATCCTTTCAAATTTAAAGAGTCATAAAAGATCAAATGACTACTCAGGAATACTAGGCAAAGGGTGTACCAAATAACCGTGAACTGCAATATACACCTTGGTTTCAAAATGAAAAAGAAATCAACCAAGGACTTAACTTACGTGCAGACAATCTCCGCGAATGCTGTGTCTGGTGTATCACAGGTATAGGGCGGCAGACTCGGCTTCCTATGGATAAATGATAGAAACCTAGTGGGGTCTCCCTTTATATACTCAATGGTACGGGGAGCACAAGTCCGTACTAGTGCTGTCTAAAGCCAAGAGGCAAACGACAACTACTAGGTTTAAAGACGCCGGAACACGTCTCTAGCCTAGACCACTAAATGTTGCGTTAATGTTTCAATGCTGCCTTAGTGTAAATTGAATAAATTTTAATTTTTATCTTCAATTACGTTTCAGTTTTCAGGCCCTAGCGAGTGTGATGTCTCAAAATCTCCTAAATGCACACTATATGCCACAGTATATCATTTCATTCGATGAAAGCTAATTATGAGAGAGTTGAGAGCTTTTCACACAAACAAAATGATCAGAAAACAACCAACAAAGTCTCTAATGCAGCTAATGTAAACCAAAAACTTTTCTCTCAAAGTCACTAATCACTAATAACACCGAAAATATTTTAATTTGCACTAACTAATCAAAAGAAAAAGAGATTTTTTATATTTTCAATGTTTAATAGCAAAGTGCACTTAAACAAAATGAAAACTAATGAAGAGAAATTTGAGATGCGATAGTAAAAGAGCAAAGATGAGCAAATTCACTCAATGAAAAACACGCAATCAGATCTCAAATTGACAAAACAGTCCCTCAAAACCAAAAGAATCCCAAAGACTCAAATGGACCATGTAATCTAGGCCCAAAGCGAGACAAAGCGAAATTCGAATGAAGAAGAAATCAATCACTCAAACAACGCAATGAAACGATAAACAACCACCAAACGAATGTAAAGAAGCAATCACAAGGTCGACTGAACCGATAAAAACCAATAACTCCCAAGGGAGGCTCGACACACAATAGCACCTAGATGCCCTAGGGCTATAATGCAAAATCGATGGAAATGGGCAAACAACCAAAGGATGGAGGTCACAGTCAGTCAAACAAGGCTCCTGAACACTCAAGCAGTCGAAAAAACAAGACCAAACACACTGATCAAGCTCAGGAAGGTCAGAATAGAGCAAACCCTAGTACCTCACAGGATTGGCGCGACTGTGAGGCTGAAACTAGCGCCAGAAACGAATTGGCGCGGGTAATACACTAGCAACCTGCGCCAATGGGCGCGACTGTCAGGCTGTAAAACGCGCCAGTCGAGTTTGCTAAGGAAAAATAAAAATAGACAATCTAACAAGCAAACCAGTGATGATCAAGCTAACCAAAAGCCAAAATCACAAAAAGAGCAAGCGAAAAGAGTTAAACAAGCAAGCAGAATCGAGAAACAACCGAAAAGACAAGACAATACTCCAAGTGTTCAGTTCATAAACTAAACCGGAGATTGACTGAAGCAGCTTTGATCTACTTCTCTAATGCAGAGCAATAGCGTTTCGAAGGCTATCTGGCTAACTTTAGGCTCCGTCTGTAGCTTACAAAGCAAAACAATAACAAGCTAGACGATCCCCAGTGGAGTCGCCAATTTGTTGAAGAGGTAAATCCCCTCTGCGGACAGAGGCGATCCCTACTAGCCCAGACCGGGTCTAGCAACAATCGTCACACGCTATAGTGCAGGTTCCTAATTGCAAATAAACCAACTAGCGATGAAGGCTTACCTGGAATCCAACACTGTCGCTTGTAGAGAAAGTAGCGCTCCCGTTCCTTAGCTCTGGCAGATCACAATCCTCACGATCTCTATGATCAGACACCTGCACACGTAAGAAAAAAAACAAAAGCAAGCATAAAATCCAGTATATGCAACTATATGTCAGTCAGAGAAGACATAACTCATCATCATAATCAATAACAAGAGTGGAACCATAACCAATAGTCGTTTATCATTAATCAATCAAAGAAGAATACAACCATAGCTCTGACGCTGAATTCTCCTTCGGAGGGTCGCCAGCGGAACACGTCTCGAAGAAGCCTGTCGGGATGGGACAAACCTCTCTTCTTCGGATGTCTCGAAAATAATCTCCTTGCTTGGATTTGGCCTTAAGGGAATGAATCAAGGCTCTTGTAGCATAAGGCTCTGATGGCTCTTGGGAACTTGGAGACTAGCTTGCAAATGAGATGAGAAAGCTTTTATAGATGGAGGAAGGGGAGTTGGGATCCCTATAATCATGGGATTGGCCCTATCCTCAAGGAAGCTTCCATGAGAGGTGGCAAACCACTTCCTCTACATGGAGATCCGGAGCCAAACCACCCAACTCGAATTAGATACCAGTTTATGAATTGGTTAGGACGAAACTTCTGCCATTTATTTTTAAAAAACACTCCTTAAATTGGCTGGCGCGAGTGCGACTCTGGGACAGAGCGCCAATTGGCGCGACCTCTTTGAAGGATTTTCCCCATTGGCGCGGTTAATGAACTGGATGCCCGCGCCAATGCAAAAAGGGGTGTTTTTAGGGTTTTTCACAAGGAGTTGTCTTTAGGGCAATGAAAGCTCTTGTTTAGAGGGATGTCATGAAAGTGATTTCAAGCCATGTCACTACTCATAGGTCACGAAATGAGCCCTCCAATTATGCGGGATGGGGAATTGTAGGGACGGTGACAAATTGCTGTGTAACACTCCGCCTTTTGCAAACAATGTCATTCCTCCTCGCATATTTCTAAATCCAATGTTTAAATAAAATAAACTAAGGTTTATTTTAAGTAAACATTAAACCCCGCCCCTATCCATATCTGCCACGACATATAAAGCCTCATACTTTATATTGATAACCCGTCATATAAGCACCATGCCGCATATACATTTAACCCCCATTATATTCCTTTAACCATTCTTATATCCGCCACCATATCGAAACCTTGGTTAAAGTCATGTTGTATAAAAGTTTTGAACTTTAAAACACCCGCTTAACATTATCCCGGTCCCACCTTTGATTGTCGGCAACTCTCAAACAAATCCTGACCCTTCGCTCCCTTACCTCAGATCCGATGGCGCAAGATCAATATCGCGCGGAAAAACTAATCGTCCACCCAAATACAAAATGGACGCGAAATGCGTTGTTTCGCCCATTCTGCCCCTTGTGACATGTCAGTATTCTATTGGATCGCGTTCATTTGTGTCAAAACCTCTTACCACCATAAATGGACGTGATAAACATTGTTGGTTTTGCTGTTTAAATTGAAACTGCCGCCCGTCATAAATTAATCCTGCATTCAATGCAAGAAAACATGAATAAACCAAAGCATAAAACTTTTGATAAATGTTAATTTTAATGTTTATTCATCTGTTTCAAACTCTGAAAGTGTTCTCCCGACTGTGTTAAAGCCTGTGATTGCCGATTTATCCAGAGAAACTCTAAATTGACCAGAAATTCCCCATTGAAGATCAGTAAAGCTATTTGTTGCTCCAATAAAGCCGTGAAAGACCTCAAAATCAACCGAGATCCTCTCAAAATATTTTCAACAGCCGAATACCTGCATCTTAAGGTATTTTCCAAACAATTGAAGCCTACAAATTCAATTCTAAACCATCAGTTTTTCAACCAGGTCTTTAATTAAGAGATTTTGTTGGACTATTTTGCCTAAAAACACCTAAAAAGAGGCCAAACCCTGGCCAATTTTTCCCAGAAACCCTATTTTCTACTGTGAGCCTTTCTGAAGCCAAATTTCCAGTTTTCGAAGTTTAAAGACCAAATTCAATACACCTAAAGGGTTAAAACAATTGAAAATACCCTAAAAATCCTTTTTTCCATTAAAACCTACTCAGAAAACCCCTGTTTTCGGTTTTAGGCCAGTTTTACATCCTCAGATAAACCAAATTGAGCAAAAAGCCCAAAAGAAGCCATTCTTAGCCTAAATTTCTTAGTTTTCTCTCTGTTTAATATAAAAAATCCTGCAAACAGTCTAATCTTGCAAAAGTAGCCCAAAAATGCCTAAAAAACAGAGTTAAACCCCCACAGACAGATCTCACTCCACAGGTCTTTCAAAAGCCTTCAATCACCTCCTTGCAGACCTCTGTTTCATTAAAAAATTGTTTGATTTTTGTAGGTTATTATCAGAATAAGAAATTGGGCCAACAGTTTCAAGACTAGTTGACAAAATTGTTTGCTCCAAATTCTCAGATTTTAATTCATAAGCTTCATTCAACAAACAGTTTGTATACAAAGAAAGAATAAAATCAAGTCAGAGAGAGATTAGAATGATGAAATGTGCACAGTGAATGGTAAAAGTGAAATCAGAATTCACAATGACAGTGAAAACAGAATAGTCAAAGAGCATTAGAGTTAAAGTGTAGGAGGTAAAAGTCAGAGTGAAAGTTAAAACAAAGTTACAGAGCAGTCAAGGTGAAACAGTAAAAGTAAAAACAAAGGCAGTAATGGTTAACAGAGATAAAAATAGTTTACCAACAACAATTAAGTTTATCCAAAGTGAAAGTAAAAATAGTTAAAAGAACAAAAAGGTTAAAAGATGAAAACATAACAAGAAGGAACATTTTCGCAGAAATTCATGTTTAAGCCATTGCTTTGCAGAAACTATTATGACCAATCCAAGATGAATTTTGAAAAACTGAAGGAGGTTTATGTTCTTAAGCTATCCATATACAAAAGCCTCTCTCAATTTTCTATCATCCATTATGGATCGGTAAATATTAAACAATATTGGAAAGCACTTTTTGCAGAAAATTCCTGTTAAGTCATCATTTTGCAGAGAAACTTGTGGCCAATCTGAAATACATATTACAAAACGGAAGGAAATTTTTGTTCCTAAGATACCCATATAAAAAATGTATCTCACTTCTATGCACAGGTATTACAGAATGAGAGATACATGCGCATATTTACAGCCTATTTTTCAGACTCTGTAAAACTCTGTTTTACACATCATTTTGCAGAGCCTATTGTGAATAGTTGGAGCAGCATTTTAGGGAGCTGAGAGAGGTTTATCTCACCAACCTATTCATATACAATAACCTCTTTAAATTTTTACATATCTATTTCTTATTGAGAAATACAAAGGTATCATTGGACCCCAAGTTTGCATAATTGTTGGAGTAGAATGCACAAAGAAAGGAGACAGTTAGTGACTCGGATGCCTCATCATCAACTAAGAGTTGAGATAAAATTAGAATTCTCATATTTTTCATCTCCTATCCATAAAAAATAGTGCCAAATATATGCATTAGTTTTGAGTGTCCTTTACTTAAGTTCTATTTATATAAAATAGTTGGAGATATTTGTAAACCAATCTTGATATTTTTTCAAAATATTCTAGTTCAGAATTTGTATAAATACTTCACTCTTTGAAGTATTTTGGTGTGGAATAAAATTTATGGACATAATATAGACATTTTTTTTGAACATTGGAGACTATTGTGTGTTTGAATTCGAAGTAGCAGACTGGAAAAGCTAACTGGCATCATAATTCAGGATCCCTGTGATAAGCTAATGAGTGAAGTACGTCCTACTTGTCATTGTTTCCTTTTCTAAGATTCATGCATTAATTTTATGTTTTTTCTGTCTAAATGTGTAACTAGGAGTATTACTACAGGATTAGTCAAGTGCTCCCTGTCTTTAACTAGTTTCCATTTTAATGTTTTCTTCTGATTTCCGGTGCAAGGAACCCTTAATTGCTCCTTCTCCCATTTGACCTCTGCCTTCTACTTCCATTTTCCAGATCAAAGGATCCTTAAGTTCCCTTTATCCCGATCATACCACCTCACAAAAAACCACTTTCCCAAATCTCTGAGGGTTATATATCTTGCCCTGAATATATTTGTACCTTTTTGGCCTTGATTTCTAGTGCTGCTAGCTTGATTTAGACCCCATAGCCCAATGGACAAGTATATTTCTCTCTATCTTACCTCCAAGTGATTTTTTCCCACCAAACCCTTTAAACCAAAACCAAATTATACTTTCGTAACTATCCTAATATTATAAATCAAAACAAAGTTAAACTTTAAAATGAGAGCCCTCTCTGAATCCTAGGAAGGCTAGATCCTAGACTTTGAATTAGGTTCGTGGTTACCTCAGACTATTTCTCTTGAACCTGGAGAAATTACTGAGTGATAACATAATGGCGAATATATTGGGTAAGAATAAAATTTTCTTCAGAAATATTTTACATGTTCAGATATGATCTATGATGGTGGACAGTGATCAGACACACAAAGGTTAAAATCATCCACCTGGCGACTCCAATTCAATTTCACAATCAAGATTCCACTGGAGGAATGAACCTGAAAGAACAATATGGAAAGATTAGGCTTTCAACTTGGATCTTGATCCAAGACATTATGTTATTTCTCATTAAGGAAGTTTTTCAATGTATATTGTAGTTTATAAGAGGATCTAGCTTGGTTGTATAGATACAATGGCCCTTTATTTATGACTAATTTACAAGATGACCCAAGAATAAAACACAGGTATGCTCCCATGAGCAGAGATCACATACCTGGATTTCTACACAAACTATCAAAGGTAAATTGGGATAAAAATATGCCCATGTTTCAAGATGAGAATATTGATGATCCTTTGTTGTAGAAATTTTAATAACTGATATATTATTCACCGAGATTCTCCTGATCACACACTATTTTAACTTCATGCACAATACAGAATCTCATCTACCATTGATCATTAATTGCGGAAATAAAAACAATCGCATGTGCAGATTAAAACCATAAACAATCACACATATGAACACAATCTTTATGGGAAAGCTTGTGCTGAAAACCCCCAAACATCTCGTATATTATATGTCATAGAGATCATGTAACAATCATTATACAAAAAGCTCCTCACAAGCTCTCGCATAATCTCCAATTTCTACACACTAATCAGGCTCGATCTAGCCCATCCATGCACCGATCTCTGCCACCTGCTAGCCTGCCTCTACAGCACAATCCCTGCCGAAGAATGGCTCTGAATGAACTCAAATTGGTCCAGCCTTTCTCACGCAATCCTTATTGGCATCTCCATCAATGTGTGGTGCAAACTCATGCAACACTATAATCACAAGTGATAGTCAACCTGCTCTTTCACCTACCTCTCCACTGGTCTCCACCGAAACTGTCCATGCACTGTAGTTAACTGATGTATTCTTCAGTTGATTAATGAGTGTTAGTATGATTCTTTCGTCGTAAAATATCACTTTAGCTACGCATAACAAATAGCCCTAACATCGGTTATGGCTGCAAAATATCTTTAAGTTTACTGCACAAATTCAGATCTAAGCACAAAAGACATTAAGCAGATAAAATATAACATGGCTCCATAAATCCAATGGATAAGACAAGAAGAATGTATTTAAAAGAATTTTGTATTATATTAAAGAATGGGGCACCTGGGAGAAAAACAAGAAAGGTGTATTCTGGTTCTCCTCAGTGGGATGGGTTCTTGAAAGTCCTCAATGTTTCAGATCTAACATTTCTCTCTCTTATGGGTGTAGAAAAACAAACATAGAACTCAATGGGAGTTCACAAAGAAAAATGGAAAATGGTGACCAAGAGTAGATCCAGAGTGATCTAATGCAATGAAAGTGACTAATGAATGGGGAAAACCCCCCTATTTATAACAAAATATTGGGGCGGTCTAGAACTCGGTGCATGAATAAAATATTATTAATCGAATTCTAGAAGCACCTTTTAGGAATATTTTGTTATATTTGTTGGAGGGAAAAGGATTCTTGACTTGGGTCAATTCCTTTATTTATAAATAATAAATAAATAAATGATTTATTTATCATTTTAGGGGAATGATGGGAATATAATTAAATAAATAATGGTTTATTTAATTATTTATGGATGATTTAGTCAAGTTTAACTAAGAATATTATTTAAATAATGATTTAAATAGCTTGTTCTTAGGAAATAATTAAATAAATGAGGATTTATTTAATTAATTTCCTTGTTTTGGGTTAAATATGACCAAATGAGTTATTTTATATGGTGAAAGCAATTTTACTTAGGGTAAAATTGGTCTTACATGGTGTACTTGGGTTCATCTAATAATAATAGGTTAGATGTCCAAAAAAATGGTGTAACAGATTGCCCCCCAACGTACGAGTGTTAGGAGCAAATCGTATGACCGAAGTACATTGTAAGAACTCAATCACTATATATCAAAAGGGAAGTGAGAGAGATAAGTGTAATGTTGTCTGATGTGTGAAAGGACTAGACCCTGAGGAGATGAGACTTACAGGTGCAATAAGTCTCTAGTTTATGAAGTGGTACCTGTGCAAAAGGCGGCGGGGGAGGCATACCTATGCCCGCCGAGACAAAGTACAAAGAATAAGGCGCCCACAAAAACCACGGAACAAAATAATGAAGCATGTGCTGGCCTAAACATGAGCAAGATAAAATAACATGATGAATCCCACATACATGCGATGCCTGGAATAATCATCAAGACTTATACAATAATATGGTAGTACATGAGATACAAATACACCCAAATGCCCCCTATACGTGGGGAAGGGCTCGTAGCATCTGACTGATACGTGCAAATCGAAGAGGCACTGCAGGTGGTTGAGGCTGATATCATCAAATGGGAGGAGCTGCATCGGGGGCAGAAATGAAGTCATCCGGGAATGTGGGGGGCTACCTGCAGGGCCACCCCCTCATGAGGGTTGAGACATCTCACACATGCCCAAGAATCACCAATAGCTGTTGCTGCATCACTGGACCATCAAGTGTATAGATCACGATCATGCTGATAGGAGCTCAAACCAAGGTACACTGCCCCCTAGAACTAGTTTCTGGAAAATGAGCTGATGTCGACAGAAGTAGGTCCGCCATAGGTGAGGGAATAAGGGAAACCCAACTAAGGCATGAGGGAAAGTAGGAGAGTGACGAATAGATAGACACTAATGATGATGATGAAAGGTCCAAGGGGGACTCTAAAAACATGAGTAAAAAATGGTATCTCATGACAGAAATCGACACAAACAAGAATAAATATGGAGGCCAAGCGGTGCCCCCAAGAAAAGTGTCGTAAGTGAGGAAATCCTATTTTGAGAAGAGGGAAAGAAAAACTTCGTGGGCAACATGTGTCCTGGTGAAGTGGTGAATGAGAAAAACAAACCTATGCTGGCTATCTACAAGGAGATAAAACATGCATTTCGAGTGGGAAATGCTAAGGGTAATATCTCTTAAGATAGAGTGCATTGCAAGGATTAGGAAGGGGGTGGCCTTCAAAGTCCTCTAAAAGATATGCTCCCTTCCCAAGATCTTTACTGATGATGTAAGGACCTAGCCATAATGAGTTGAACTTCCCATGACCAAGGGTATCGTGGGCCTGGTTGTATACTAGAACAAGGTCACCTTCATGAAAGGTGCGAGGGTGTAATTTTCGGTCATACTGAGCCTTGGTGCACTTTTTGGCCGCTTCGAGAGTTTGCAATGCAACACGACGGTCTTCAGAGGCATGCTAAAGCATGATAAGTCGTTGTTCTAGAGGTTGGGTATTAGGGAGAAGTTCGACGGCCAAGTGAAGGGAAGGGATTTCACATTCGATTGGTAAGACAGCCTCCTTGCCAAAGACAAGGTGGAAAGGAGTGAAACTGGTGGCGGTTTTAACAAAAGTACGATAGGCCCACAAAGTAGGGAAGAGCATGAGATGCCAATTGGTTTTGTGCTTATTCACCGTGCGTTGAAGCATGGTCTTAATAATTTTGTTGACCGCTTCAACTTGACCATTACCTTGCGGTTAATAGGAAGATGAATATTGGTGTTCGAAACCCAATAGGGAGGAGAGCTCATGCCAAATCTGATCTTCGAAATGTCGGCCATGGTCTGAGACAAACTGTTTTGGAACGCCGAAGCGAGAAATGACATGGTTAAAGAAAAAGAGGGCTGCAGTGGCTGCCGTATTGTTGAACATAGGCATAGCTTCGGCCCATTTAGTGAAATAGTCAACCACCACGATGATATATTTGTGGTTACCAGCAGATGGAGGTCGACATTCCATAAAGTCGATGGCCCATTTGCAAAAAGGACCAGCTGTGACGATAGGATGGAGAGGAGCGGGAGGAGCTCGCGTCTTGGGGGCGAAATGTTGGCAATTGGAACAGTGTTTGACTGCTTCAATGCAATCACTAAAGAGAGAAGGCCAAAAATACCCAGCATGCATGATTTTTTGGGCGGTGGTGAGGCCGGAGAGGTGGCCACCACAAGCGCCACTATGACAGGCATTTAGGACTTGCTAGGCTTTAGCATGGGTGAGGCAACGACGAAGGACAATATCTACGCTGCGACGATAAAGGTCATCGGCGATTAAAAGGTAGCGAGAGGCTTGGTGTCGGATACGTTGTTAAGTATCACGATCAAGGTGAAGGGTGAAATTTTGGGTTCGCAAGAAAGTAAGGATATCACCGTACCAAGGATCGTCGGTGGTGATGGCAAACAAATGTTCATTGGGAAGAGCATCATTAATTGGAGTATCTTGCGTCCAGGTAGGCAAATCAGAAATGATTTCAGCTAGGAATAAACCTTTCTTACTTTTTGGGGTGACAAATTCAAGGTCGAATTCTTGGAGAATAACGACCCAACGGGCGTACTTCCCATTGAGGATGCAGCGACTCAATAGGAAATCCATGGGGTTGGAATCAGTCACAACCTTGGTGGAACGCATGAGGATATAATGACGCAATTTTTGGACCGAGAACACGACATATAGTGCTAATTTTTCTTCATGCGAGTAGGACATAGGTGGACCGGCAATGTTCTTACTGACATAATAGATCACGTGTTCGACGCCGTTATCATCCTCCTGGATAAGGACACTAGCAACCGAATAGGTGGAAGCGGAGATGTATAGAATGAAATCTCGATCAAAGTCAGGGGGACGGATCAAGAGAGCGGATGTGAGAGCATGCTTGAGGGCATCAAAATACTCTTGAGCATATGTATCCCAAACAAAAGGGGTGTGAGATCGAAGAAGTCTAAGGAAGCCGTGTGTGGTAGTGGCATAGTCAAGAATGAATCGGCGAATAAAATTAGCTTTGCCTTGGAGACTTTGTAGCTGGCATAAGGTATGGGGCAGAGGAAGTTCAAGAATGGCTTGAACCTTCCAAGGGTTGAGATTTATCCCATATTTAGACACGATGAAGCCGAGGAGACGACCGGCGGGAACACAGAAGACACATTTCAAAGGATTAACGCGAATGTTATATTTGCGGCATCGGAGAAAAATTGTACGCAGGTCATGGAGGTGTTGGGCCCGATGTTTAGAACGTGCAGTAAGGTCATCTAAATAGGCAAGAATAATATGGGCTAAGTCATGGAAGCAATATGACATGGCTCGTTGAAAGGTGGCGCCGGCATTTTGAAGGAAAAATGGCATGACTCGGTATGCGAAAGTGCCCCACGGACTAATGAACGCGGTTTTAAGTTGATCAGCACGACGGATAACAATTTGGTTGTATCCGGAGAAGCCATCCATAAAGGAGAGAATCTCGTGCCCTGCACATGCATCGATGATTTAGTCAATAAATTGTGTGGGGAAGTTGTCTTTTGGACAAGCTTTGTTCAGATCGCGAATTTAGTCGGTGCAAACACGAATGGTGCCTTGTTTTTTGAGGACGGGAACTGGGTTAGACACCCAAGTGGTATATCCAATGGGGTAAATGAAACCAGCCTGCCGGAGCTTGTCGATTTTAGCTTTGATGGCTTCATGTCGAGAAGGATGGATGGGTCTCAACTTTTGACGAACTGGAATGACATCAGGCCATGTGTCGATGTGATGTTCGACAATGGCAAGATCGAGTCCGAGAATTTCTGAGTATGACCAGGGAAAACATCACGAAATTATTTGAAGAGTTTCGTGTAGGCTTCAATTTCTTCCGGAGTTCATTGGGCGCCCATGGTGATATGTTCCTCAATACCTGGCTTGACAAAAATGTCAATTTTTATGGTGGGAGAGATATTAGCCATATTTCCTTCTTCGAAAGCGTCAGGTGCAGGGATGGGGTTTTTGAACCAATCAACTTTATCAGGAATGAATTCTTTGGATTCGAGGGCATATTGGTTATGGGATTGATGTGGGAGGAAATATGCACGATGGTGCATATCGTCCCATGGAAAATCAGGGTTGGTCATGGCTTACATGATGTCTTCATCGAACTGGAAGATGGGAAGAGAGGATGGAAGAGGTTGACCTGAGGAGGTAGAGGGAGGAGACTCTTGATTGTGATGGGAAGGGCTCACAGGTACGATGTCATGTGAGGTGACAGAGTGAGCAGTTGAATGATGAGGCGAAGCATCGGGGGAAGGTACTAAGGGGTTGGTATCCGAGAATCGCGGTGATGAGGAAAGGTAGGAAATGGTAGCTAAAGTGTTGATAATTTCAGTATCAGGAGGAGAAATGGTAATCGTGGTAGACAGGTAGTCCAGAGTGAGGGAAGAAGGATTACGGGCGAGGGCGGCTTCGAATTATCGGTATGTGGCTAAAGAAGCACGATACTCATCAAGGCGGGGGAAAAGGTGGGTATAGTGGCCATGGAAATTGCACAAAGAACAAGGGTGATTGGTGCGCAAGTTCTTAAGTTTTGGGATAGAATCCGGTATGGTGACATGGACTTCCGGGATGTCGGATTTTGGAAACGTTTCATTAACCATGGTCTTGAGAGGTGGTAATTCAGGACAGGTATGATTGGCGTGACCAACAACATCACACAGAGCACACTGGATGGGATGCTTGGGAGGCCGAGGAGGGGCAGGGTTGGGTAGGGTAGGTTTTTCCTTCAATGCCCCCCTGCGAGCTTTGCTATTTTTATTCGAAGCGGTTGCAACAAGAGGCGGTACTTGTTGGGGTGACTGAGGTACTGGTGTAGCAAGAGAATTCGTGGGGATTGGTTGAACCAGGGTCAAGGTAATATATGGTTTAGGTTGACCTGGTGGAGTGGTGGCTGGAGGGTCAAGATACCAGACGGGTATACCCAAGGTCAAGTTAGGGAGGGATAGGGTGGCCAAGGTAGGGACCGAATAAGCTCCGGGAGGGGGAGCGAGGAAAGGGATCTGACCAGCATGGAAATGGCCAGGGGGAATGGTGCCAAGGGGGTTGATTTCAGGTGAAATCGACCCATGAGGAGTGGCGGTAGAAGAAGATTCAGAAGGAAGAAGGGTGGCTAATGGGGGCGAAGGGCTAGGAGCTGGTTGAGGTTGAGGTTGCTGAATAGCCAAAGTGGGCTCGGTAAGGTTAGCCCAAGATGATTTCATCATGCAAACGTTTGCCAAGTTAGGATCAGAGACGGGAGGGGAGTCGAAAAAGGTGCCAAGCAAGGAGGAGTCTTTGTAGACGCCAGGGGAAACACTGGTCGAAGAATCAAAAGTTTGCTTGTTGGTGACAGTAGAGATGGTGGACTCAGGGGAGATCTGAGATTTTGGTTCATGGTAAGTCAATTGGTCAATGGTTACAATCTTGCCATTATGAGGGAAGAACATCTTGCGGTGGACTGCGGATGGGACGACAGACATGGCATAGGTGTAACTACGCCCCAAAAGGATGTTGTAGTCAAGAGGGGCGTCAATAACGTTGACATCGACACAAATAATCTTGTCGGCAAGGGTGATAGGACAGTTACGGAATAGGCCAATGGGCTGGGAGGCATTGCCATCCCATGTACGAAGGGTGATGGTGGAAGGGGCCAGTTCAGGGGATCCAAGTTGTTTCCAAACCGAAGTAGACATTACGCAGGTAGATGCCCCCTCATCAATAATACACATGGCAACATTGGCATTTCGGATTTTGACTGGGATTTGGAAAGCAACCGAAGGAGGAAGAGGGGGATGTTTTGACTGACAGGCGTCGAAAACAATCAATTGGTCATCAGCAAGATCTACAACACCCATGGCAGATAGTAGAGCCTTCTTTTTAGAAGGACACGACTGGAGGAGCTCCAGTGTTGAAATGGCAACAGGAGATTGGGCCAGATCATCTACTATGCTGTATGAATGGGCAGCCCGACCAGAGGCAGCATTTCGGCGTAATGGTCCCTTAGGGGGCTTGGGATGAACCTCGGCTTTGGGCGGAGGGAGTTGTAAGGGACCATTGGGTGTTGATAGAGGCTCTGTAAAACTTGATCATGGAGACTCAGAGACAGATGGAACGGGAGGTGTGGAATAATGAAGGGACCGAGTTTGAAGGTTGAGGTCGACGGTGAGAGGAGGGTCAGAGGCCATCATGAGAATCTAGTAATCAGTGGAACCAGAAGGGGAAGGTTGAGTGGTTACCGGGGCATGAGGAGGTTGAGTGGCCACGAATCCTTGTTGAGGGAACGGATCGGTAAACACAGCAGGTTGGGAAGTAGTTGGAGCGAGAGGGATAGTAGGGGAGGAGTGTTGCCCCCTCATAGTGGCCTGAGATTCCCACATATACCGCGGTTGTGGTAATAAAGGACAATCGTGAGTGTAGTGACCATAAAAATCGTAACAAGAACAGGGCTGATTGGTGCGAAGCGGCCTGTCCGGCTTAGGCTGAGGGCCCTATGACTGATTGGCAGTGGTAGAGTCAATACTGGAAGGAGTGGATCCACGATTACTAGAAGCAGATAGATTGCCTCTTCTCCTTCTTTGAGAAGGAGAAAAATTAGGTGCCCCCTGTTGTGCAAATACTTTCCTTGGAGGGGGAAGTAAGTGCGGTTGTGGGGGTCGAGAAGGCAAGGGAGTAGGTGGTCCAAACGTTGGAGGAGCTGGGACACCATGTTGCGGATATGGATAAGGAGTAGGGTGGGCAGAAGTAAGAGAAGAAGGGGGGTGGGCAAAAGGAGGAGGTATGCCGTAGCTTGAATACATGCTACGTGGAGGGGAAAAAATGCCGGAGGGGCTAGCCCCTGGAGAAAAACCATGGCCTGGAAGAGGTTGGGCAGAGGTATGTGACAGGGCTCCAACGATACCATCGGCAGAGTGAGATGCCCCCGAGGCATTAGGGCCATCGGGTTTGGGAAGGTAAGGGAGGACGGTATAAACATAACCTAATTGGGCATATATAAGGTCATACTTCAAGGCTATTTGGAGGGTGGCTTCTTTGGTTTGGGGAAAATGGGATGCGACATCTTTGCCAATGGGAGGTAAGAGAGAGCGAAGGAACCAGTCCATGTAAACCCGATCGTCAAAGGGGGGAGCGCGACACAAGCTCCATCTTCGCCGCCATTCCTGGACATGAGCAGAAAGGTGGGTCGAAGAGGATTAATGGAAAGAGGTTAAAAGCTTGGTACCAGTGTCGTATCGGAGGGGGAGCTGGAAATAAGATAAAAAGGCTTGGGCAATGGTCGCAAAAGTGGTATGGGAGGAGGTGGCCTGTTCAACATACCATATAGAAGCTTCGCCTGTAAGCGTGTGTTGGAACAATCTAAGACAAATGGAGTCGTCGGTAATGGAATTGGAGGAACATCACATATGGAAGGATTGAATATGGTTGGAGGGATCTTCACTAGCAAGGCCTTCGAACTTGGGAATGTCGGAAGGGAGTTTTGTTGGCATAGCAGGCCAACTAACATCGTGGCGGATAGGATCATTGATTAGCTGAATTAAGTCGGGGAGACTAAGGCCGGCCATATAAGGGAGCAATGGGGCAGTCGAGGTAGGTCCCGAGGTGGTTCCAGTGGAAACAGACCCAGCAGTAGTACTTGGGTTGCTGCTAGTAGCAGGCCCTGAAGTAGACATGGTAAAAATGACAGGGGGAGAACCAGGAGTAGGGGGAGAACCCGAACAATCAGAGGAAGAGTCGGAGTGCAGACTCGGGGGAGGACTTACTCAATGACGACGGGAAGGAGGAAGTCGACCAAGCGGAAAATGAGGGTGAAGGCCAAGAAGTCTCCGAGAAAGGTGCCTTGGGGGCGCAATGATGACGGGAAGAAGAAAAACCGACAACGGCAGGGAGGGACAAAATCAAGTGAGGTCAAGGGCAGAAAGGTGTAGTGACAATTGATTTTAAAGTCTTTTCCAGGCAGTGTTAACCAGGCGCTTCTTCACTTAGGGTCAGTGTGTGGCGTGCGTTAATTTTATTTGTTTAAACCCAGATGTTTTGAGAGTAAAAGAAAAAGTGTGTTGTGTAACTGAAAATAAATCTGCAGTAAATAAGACTAAAAGAATAGCAAATGAATAGCTACCAATGCATCAATCTAACCCAATAAGGTGGGTCTCTCAAAAATATTCAATAAGAGGGAAAAAACTAAGCAGAGCATGCTAAAAAGAGGCCAATAGAATAAATGTTGGGAGGGACTGGGATCTAAAGGAGAAATCTGCTGAAAAGTGGTGCAGAGAACAACAAAGAGGCAGAGGCAAGGTTGTTGCTAAAAAGGAGGAGATCAGCTAAAAATAGGAGAGACAAGGTAGTGGCCTTAGAAATGAACCCAAACAAAATGATATGAGGTGATTTGAGATGGAGAAGAGCTGATCTAAAAGGATCTGAAACGGAGGTATCAGATTTGAGAAAAATAAGGCTGAACTCTGAGAATTCAGACTTCTGAAACAACAAAGACTCTCCCATAAAAAGTGGAGGGTACTAGAGCCCTAAGGGGAAAGATTCCCTCTTAGTTGAGTAAATAAGATCAAAAACAGGTCTAAACGGGCAGAGACAGAGGCTGGAAAACCCTGACAGAGGCTTCAGACAAACCCAGAAAAGTGCTAGAAAATTTGTAGAAAAAGGGCAGGTCGCAGGTTCTGACCTGTTTGCAGTCCAGGACGCAGTTTTTTGGCAGAAAAGTGCGACCTCAAGGCCAGGTCACACTTTTTGGGCCGATAAGTGTGACCTGCAGATCCGGCTCTCTCGGCGGCATATTTCAGAAAGATTTGTCGTCTCAGCTGCGGCTGATGTCTGTCACCTGCGCAATAAGGCCAGAAACACACGGAAGTTAAAAATTTGACTATTTGAGGGTTTTAGGGGTGAAAAACACCATAAAAATAGGAAAAACAGAAAATGGAAGAGAAACCCTAGGGTCTGAAACAACTGGATATGCAGGAATATATAAAACGACAGCGGTCACAAAAGAAAACCCGTGTGGAGTCGCCAATTGTTATTATGATTCTTTCGTTGTAAAAGATCTCTTTAGCTACGCATAACAAATATCCCTAACATCGATTATGGCTACAAAATATCTTTAAGTTTGCTACACAAATTCAGATCTAAGCACAAAAGACATTAAGCAGATAAAATATAACATGGCTCCATAAGTCCAATGGACTAGACAAGAAGAATGTATTTAAAAGAATTTTGTATTATATTAAAGAATGGGGCACCTGAGAGGAAAACAAGAAATGTGTCTTCCGGTTCTCCTCAGTGGGATGGGTTCTTGAAAGTCCTCAGTGTTTCAGATCTAACATTTTTGGTGTAGAAAAACAAACATAGAACTCCAATGGGAGTTCACAAAGAAAGATGGAAAATGGTACCTCAAGAGTAGATTCAGAGTGATCTAATGCAATGAAGGTGACTAATGACTGGGAAACTCCCTATTTATAACAACATATTGGGGTGTTCTAGAACTCGGTGTATGAATAAAATATTATTAATCGAATTCTAGAATCACCTTTTAGGAATATTTTATTATATTTGTTGGAGGGATAAGGAGTTCTGACTTGGGTCAATTCCTTTATTTATAAATAATAAATAAATAAATGATTTATTTATCATTTTAGGGGAATGATGTGAATATGATTAAATAAATAATGATTTATTTAACTATTTATGGATGATTTAGTCAAATTTAACTAAGAATATTAGTTAAATAATGATTTAAATAACTTATTCTTAGGAAATAATTAAATAAATGAGGATTTATTTAATTAATTTCCTTGTTTTGGGTTAAATATGACCAAATGAGTTATTTTATATGGTGAAAGCAATTTTACTTAGGGTAAAATTGGTCTTACATGGTGTACTTGGGTTCATCTAATAATAATAGGTTAGATGACCAAAAAAATGGTGTAACACTTAATCTAAGGGAAGACAACATTATTTA